>JAPYYZ010002528.1:0-12934 GCA_030522705.1 Eretmocerus eremicus | reverse complement strand
TTCTGCCTTGCAGCAAGAGACCAACGTGAACGAGGCTCGATCGAGCGACAAGGCCGAGCTAGAGAAGCAAAAGGACGCGCCAGCTGCGAGAGACGAGCCGTCGTCGTCGTCTTCGTCGTCGACGATGCAGCCGGCTCAGCAACAAAGCGAGACGGTCGATGCGGCCGCGGCGAGCGCAACGACGAGCACGCCGAGTATCGCCGAGCGCGACGAGGAGGCGGACGAAGATGCGCCAACGCCTTCCGCTGCGAGTAAAACTGGCCATGCCGACGTCAAAAGGAAGGTCGAGGCTGACGGGGCATCTTCAACGATTCCGAATGAGCCCATAAGATTGGTCACGTGTACTCAGTGCTCTCTCATCGATCCGGTCGAAGTCCACGTAGAGGAGAGGCCGGTACACGTAGCCGAACCCGTATTGACTCCGATAGGTGAGCATTCGTACTTTTATCGCTAGCCGCAAGTTGTGACTCTGATATCTAATGAATCAACCCGTCTTCGATCTTTCAGAGGCACTTCGACGAAAAGATGAAGTAATTAAGCAAGCTCTGATCGACAAGCAGTCCATAGTCGAAAGTATTTTGAATATTCCAAAAGGAGACGCTGAACACTCCAGCGAAACGCCGTTTGATCATTCAGTCATTGAGAAAGAGCCAGCTGAATTTATACACACGGCTATCGGTCAAGGTAAGGAGGCTCAATTTATGTTCTTTCTTATTTTATTATGTGATTCGAGCTTAGTGTGACTCACCATAAAAATTATTGCATTTCAGCAAATCAACTGATTGAGTTGTTGAATTCGGCACTCACAGTCAGCGAAACAGAAACGGTTCTTGCAACGCAGAGCACAAGCGCTTCTAGTGGATGTGAGGCGACCGGCTGTCCGGCGCCACGAAATCATCCTCGCTCGCGACTTGAGCCTTCTATTCCGGTGTCCACTCTGCAGCCCATCTGTAATTCACTGGCCTCCCAGCTCTCGCAACTCCTCGTGAGTACTTGGCCTCTTTTCTCTCGGCTTATGCGTGTTGCGTCTTCATTCGCGTGATTTATAAATACAATAACAGTAACTCTGAGCTAGTCCGCAAAACGACGAGTTTGTAGAGTTGTAATATCCCAAATGAGTAATCAATTGACTGCAAGCACTGCAGTGTTTTCGCGGGTGACTTTAAATCTACATTCTTCCACATTCCGCTGGTCGGTGACCAAATGAAATGAGAAATGGACAATTGCAATGATAGCGAAGCAATTTCTATACGTTGCAAAAATATAGCTTTTTTGAGTTTTTAAATATATTGTTTGTAAATTTTTGTGTGAAAATTCTTTGTAAAAATGTTGTGCCAGCACAAAACACTTTGGACAATGATCTCAGTTTCTTCCTATTTGATTTTGTATGATCTGAAACAAGATGATCGTCAATTTTGGGAAGAAATCCCTCAGTCTAGAATGATTTCACACGTATTAAACTCATTTCGTTCAAGATACTTTCTTAATTTAGAATCGAGAAGAATTGCAGATCTTGATTGTCCAAGCAGATTTTTGGAGATATATTTGAACTCATAGGTTGCTCGAAAATGAAGAAATGATACTATATATTATATAAGTCAACAATATTATAAACATAACAATATTATATACGTCTCCTCGTGGGAGCTCTGTAACATTCTCTAATGGTTTTCATAAATGACTTCTTCATTGCTTTTTACAGAAAATAGTCAAAGAAAGAGACGAGGAAAGAGAACGACTGCGAAAAGAACTTCGACGAAGTCGAGAACGGCTCCATGCTATAGATGCTGAGGCACAACGTCGCGAAGTATCCGTTCCTTCAGAGTCTGCTACCCAAAACCAACAGAGTGAGTTCTTGAATTCATAAACATTTCAATGATGAATTGGTCCTTGATCTTGGCTATATGGCTCAATTTTAATCGTTTTAGCGCCTACTACAGCAGAAAATACAACAGACTACGAAAAAAGCGTCGATGGATCGAATCGAGAAGTAAATATGATACACTCTCATTCTATGTTTTGTATTACTGCAGTCAGCTTTAGAATCGGAAATGGTTCTCGCAGCTCGTATTAGATTGCATGAAATTCCTATGCCACTGTTGGGATTATAATACAACATGCATTTAGCAATGAATTCAGTGAAACTGATCTTGAAACCCTTGCATCTGATTGCCTACATCACGCTTACAAATTACTGTTCAATATTTTTTATGAAATATTTCTCAGCAGTGATTTTAATCCTAGTCAGAGAGCTGTAAGGTCATTTCTCGACAATTTAGAGGTTTATTCCAAGCATCAATTCTTTTTCGGAATTGGGGATATTGATTATTAATGATATTTCATCTTTTAGGTTTCCATTGATGCACAAGTTGAAGCTGAGGCATTAGGAGCGACGGCTCATGTCGAAGATGTGAAAATCTCGTCAGATAATGAGGTTATGGGCGATAGCGTAGGTTGATGGAATGGGCATATTCGCATAGAGACTACAGAGTCATCATTGAATCAGCAAGAAATCTAGGATTTTGCTGAAGAATTATGAAATTTCACCTTGGCAGGAGGTGGGGTGAGCGTAAAGGTTTAGTTATACATCTACCCAATCGTGGGACTCTAGCGTGAGGT
Source organism: Eretmocerus eremicus (assembly GCA_030522705.1). NCBI lineage: Eukaryota > Metazoa > Arthropoda > Insecta > Hymenoptera > Aphelinidae > Eretmocerus > Eretmocerus eremicus. Next base: position 10,315 of record JAPYYZ010002528.1, on the reverse strand, counting down.
AAATGAATTGCTCGATCGCTAATGATTTCGTGCGAATGTTGAAAAAGAATCGAAGCAGGAGCTGTCGCTAGTGCTAACATTGTCGTAAAAAATAATCAGTCATTCTAGATTTTTTGAAAGTTTTTGTGGTTCAACACGATCAAATTCAACTTCCTATTTTACAGTATGATATTTATACAAAGTGCCTTTTTTCCATACACTTTTTATACCGGAGCTAGCAATTCTAGAGTGAATTTCCTAAGATTTATGCAAGATCCAAAATGGACTCACGACTTTTTAAGGCATCTAAGATTTGATCAATTTTGAAAGCATTTAAGCTGATATTTATGAGGAATCGCGCAGTTTTCTGCTATCTCGATGGACGGTAGAGATTAGGCTTTCGTGGATGGTGAGAAATTTTTAATCTAAATTATATGCAGAGAAAACCATGAAAAATTTTCTAAGAGATTATTAGTGTCTGTATGAAGTAGGGAGGCAAGACTTGAAGTCATTGACGGTAACATATTTCGTTCGTGTCATTTGATATTTTTCCAAAACGAAAAATTCGGGAGAACGTGAGAGTATATCAAGTAGTTCCTTTTAGAATTATTACCCATGATGCTCAAGATATTCCAGGGCTTTCGCCAAGTTTGAATCATTCGATTTACAAAGCTTATTGTACTTTTTTTAAGATCTTGATGACTGAATTACGTTATTCTTGTTGTAGCTTTTGGAATTCTGAATAAGACATGTGTTGAATCTCATGATGGATAAAATTATTGATTGACGTGAAACACGAAATCATTACGCATGGGTATTGAATTATACATAATAAACTGGTATTCCACAATCATTGGAACTGAAATTTAGGAACGAGATGAATTTTAAATTAATTATGAGTGAATAAATCGGTGAATCCAAGAAATGTAGTACATGTATAAAGAAAATATTTGATAATTTTGTTAGAATGTAGAATTATAGTACCGAATATTATTTTTATTATTATTGCTATCATCATTACAACAATTATAATCATTAGTTTCGGCACTTACAGTTATATCCTACAATCATCATTGCATTGTCATCACCTCTGATTTGAGAATGCTTACAGAATCAAAAGTCATTGTGTATTTATGTAAATTTTAAAGTATACATTAATAAGAGTATCTTTTTCAGTTTTCTATTTACGTTATATCGATATTTTTGAGTTTTTGAAATTTCAGATATATATGAATATATATTTACACGATACATAAATTGACATGTTTGTTGAGGGATTCAATTTTCGATGTTTACATCTTATATATGAGAAAAATTGAGGAAACTCTCAAAATTCCAGCTGTATCAATTGATGATGAAAAAATTTAGTGAATCAAAAACACTCGGCATCTCTCACTGAGTAATTTAAACCAGTACTTCTGAAATTGTTGCACATAGAAAATGATCACTCATCACATACCAAAAATGTCCTTCCACCTTGAAAAACACAAATTGTAATAACATTATTCAATTTTCTATCACACTTCGAAGAAATGTTGCGTATTTTTATGAACATATTGTATGAAATGTAAAATTTGATACATCCAACTTCTCAAATTCGTCACACGTTTTTTTTCAAACACTATTCATTGCCAATGTGCTAAGAAATAATGAATAAACTTTGTATACCAAAAATGTTCGTTTCTTGACCAATCAACCCCCTCCCATTACGTCAAAACACGCACTTCGGAATTTCCCGATTATCAGTAAGTATGATTAGGCAACTGTAAGTTTATTACAGTTCAAGGACGAGTGACCGTCATTCCGTTGAACACTTGTTGATAAACACTTGGAAGACGAAACTTCACGCACTGTCCTTGCAGAATCCGATTATTTGCATCTGACCCATTTATTAAAAGAGGAAATTGAGCAAAGCACAGAGACAAAGGTTATTTGAAAACAGATGGAGACATCACATCAGATGCTACTGTACTGGCGGCAGGTCTGCTCTAGACAGTAATATTTGAAAGACAGCGCAGTGATGAAACCAGATGATGGAGAAATACTTTTTTTGATGATAGACTTCCATATTCCCAAATACAATATTTTAATTCGTGAAAATCAAAGAAGAGAATATGTTGAAGTCAACCACCAAGTGTCTTATGGAAGGGAGAATCATCTTGGCTAGTGCATCACCCAGAAGGCAAGAATTACTGGAGAATTTGGTAGGAAGCTCCACTTATTCTTTTCAAATTATGGGAATGAGCAGCCTAGAAAAAATTTCTCCAAGTGCAAATAATTTCTCATCATGACTTCCATGATACTTCAAATCATAAAATGTAGTGATAGAAAATGCTTCATTATAATTTAGAGTTTCTCTTAAAATCCTGATCTATTCTAGACTCAACATCCTAATCTTGTGTAAGCTTTAATTTGAGAGATCAAGGGATAAAGTCAAAACTGCCAGGATCGTGGCTCACATTTTTTTTATACTCCTAGTTATAATCATGCTTATATTTTCTCAAATGAAAAATCTCGTATGAGTGACACATAGTGGCTAATCTGTTGATTTTACTGTAAAGCTCACCATTTGCTTAATTTTCACCACAGGGTCTGAAAGTAGAAATAATCCCCTCAAATTATGATGAGAATCTGGACAGAAATAATTACACTAGCCATGGAGATTTTGTGGCTGATTTAGCAGCACTCAAAGTTCAAGAGGTTTCAGAACGATTGAAAAAAGATGGCTCACTTGAACCATTATTGATCATAGGAGCTGATACAATTGTCACTAAAGGGAATGAGATTTATGGAAAACCTAGAGATAATGAGGATGCTTACCAAATGCTTTCTACGTAAGTATGACATTGTCAGAAAAGGATTAGTGAGGGCCAACATGAACTTAGGTTTGTCTCTTTAGTTTTTCAGGAAAGACTCTTACCGTTTTCACTGGGGTATGTTTGAAGAGTCCAAAAAATGAAGTTAAATTTGCAGAGTCCACTGATGTTACTTTTGGAAATCTTTCTAGTGATCAAATAGAAGCCTATATTGAAACTGGAGAGTCTAAGTAAATTCTTCACCAAACATCTTTGGTTTTTTATTTAAAATTCATGAATAATCTGGATTCAAAAATTGTTTGCAGAGATAAAGCTGGAGGTTTTGGTGTGCAAGGGAAAGGCGGCCTTTTAGTTGAGAGAATAAATGGAGACTATTTCTCAGTTGTGGGCTTACCCCTATATTCCACAATAAAGCATCTAAATAATTTATTTGGTGCGGGATAATATCAAGTTTACTCATTTTGTTACAATGAAATCAAATTGTATATTTCATAAGTATGCAAGTACGACTTCTATTTTATGATAGATTAACTATCAAATTTTAATACTGACACAACAAGATTATATTGTACATCATTTAATAAAACAAAAACAGTCCATTATTGCACATAAACTAGACAAAAAATCATTTAAATCAACAAAATTATGATGTAAGTTAGAAAATGCTCTGAAAATATAAATATATTTTCTATATGACTAGAGAAGAATGGTACAAGATTGGGGAGTCGCTTGGAAGAATGTATCTCCAGCTCAATGTGAACTATCAAGTGTATAAAAATACTGCGATACAATCTGTCTCAAAATTGGGTGAGTTATGTACCATTTTCATTCTGTTCCCACGCAATTTACTTATCTTTTAGGCTGAATCTAGCCCATTCTTGGTAATACTTCTCAAGATATGCGCATGGATTACATATTTCTCCCTTTTCAATTAATATTGTACATGATTTGTGTCTCCACTTGTTATTACACACATCTTTGTGAGCCCATCTTGATAAAATTCCATGATTATCGATTATAGTAGGTCCTCCTCTACAAACTGGTAAATTTACAATTTCTGCAAAAGAGTTCTCAAAATCCTCTTTGCTATTATCTGGGTCCAGATTTCTCTCCACAACTAATCTATCCAAAACAAAGGCTATGAACTTCAGATTTTCTGTTAGAATGACCTGCAATCATTTGTTCATATTATGAATGGTTTCCTCATTCACATCCATAAGCAGCTGTAGCAACAAACCTGTTTTTTATAAGATGGCAAAATTGATGTACTGGTCAGGGAGCACGTTATTTCTGATAAGACAATAGCTCGTAAGGGTTCTCGAACTCTATGAATACCCCATGATCGATTGGATAAAGCCAAGTCATATGGACCATCATAAAACAGTTCAAAAAACGTGTTCAGGGACTTTGAACTTGCAATATTATTCCTTTTTGCCGGAGGACTGTCACGTTCATTCATAGCATTCTCGTCATCTGTAGAAAATACCAGCAATCAGAGATAATTGTATAGTGTCAAAAATTTAGATTTGTTTGTGTGGTGCAAGACGTTTCAAACATTAAACCAATAAGTTGCTGTCAGGCTAAGGTAATTTAATTCGAGTTTCAGGAAGTCAATTATAAAACAACTTACTTTGAGGTTCCAGTTCTGTCTGCTCATCTTTTGGTTCGGTCTTGATTTGAATATCATTTTCCATGTCAATAGGCATCAACAAATTCAGACTTACAGAAGCAGAGACAGAAGTGTGGAGTGAGTTCGTTTTTGATCGGTTCGACCACCTGTTTTATTGTACGACTTTTGTTTCCTGACTGGAAAATTTGGGGCGTGCTCCACTTTCAGAAGAGAAATGACATGCAACTACTGCTCACATTACTGACTGGTTGATTTTGACGACGCATACTCATAAAAGAATGCAATCAGATCTGTTGAGAGTGATTCTCGCCATCGTTTCTGAAAGGAACAGTAAAAAATTTCACTTGCAAAATGCACTTTATCTATACACACGACTCGAGCGTCGAGCGTCACAGCGGAGCAGAATAAAAACAACCCTCCCAACCAGCCTAACCTGAGACTCCTGAGGCCTAACCTATACAGCACTACGAAAGTTGTGGAGCAGTACCATTTGCAAAACTGCGCCATTCCTCTGCATTCTTCATTATTGTTCATCGCTAATCGTAAATAACCGTTCGTTGTTTCAAGAGCAAAATGGAGGACGTACTTGATGAAATTGTTTCCTCGGAAGATTTAAAGGTAGAATATAGTATCTGTTTTCTAGTACGACTCTTCATTTGTTGGATTCTCTGAGTATTTTGTAATAACTGTTGAATTCCGGAACACCACAAAGTTGGGTTACTAATAAAACGATTATAAGCATTTTTTTTCTTGTAAGAGTGAAAAGTCAACTCTTAGTTCTTTGCGAGACTTTTGTCAGTGTTTGAATCTTTTCCATCAATTTTTATGAGGTGATGATGCAACTGGAGAATGTTTCGTTGAAAAATCAATATGTCAGATCCATCTGGGAATGACTCACGTCTAAACATTGATATGATATTATGACTCATAAACTCATTATGCATGACAAGTGTTACACTGCCATTTCTTGCAGTTGATTAGAGTATAATGAGATTTATGATGAATCAACTCTAGAATCAACATTGTTTGAAGTAAATCATGAGCATCTCAAATCTTGAAATTTTTTCAGAAATTTGAAGCAGAGTACAATGAAAAGTTGCAACAAGGAAAAGTTGATCAGAAAGCTCAGTTCCAATATGCTTGGTGTCTGGTACGAAGCAGGTATCCTGCGGATATACGGAAGGGTATAATGTTGCTTGAAGACTTGTATGGAGGAAACGGAGAAAGTGAAAAAAGAGACTGTCTGTATTATCTTGCTATTGGAAATGCAAGGCTGAAGGTGAACTTAGTATAACATGGTTACCCGATACTCATAACTGATAGCATGGAGTAATTGGTATTCACTAAATTACATTAACTCTTCTAGGAATATTCCAAAGCACTGAACTATGTGAGAGCTTTTCTGTCAATAGAACCTGGCAATACACAAGTTCAACAATTAGAAATACTAATCAAGAAAAAAGTCGACAGAGGTAATACCATTCTTATGTCTCTGTTGTTCAATTTTTCAAACTTGACTAGTAGTCACGGTTGAATAATCCCATGTTCACCAAAGAATTCAATCTGATGATTGTTACCATTTCAATTTCAGAGGGACTTAAAGGTATGGCAATAGCAGGAGGTGTCATTGTTGGAATTGCCAGTGTTCTAGGCTTAGGCATCGCAATGGCAAAAAAAGGTTAGAGTCATTTCATAAACACTTTGAACCAAGTGATGAGCAGGTATTTTGATATTGGGAAAAGGCTAAGATTATTGTGGAATCTCCTTGCAGACAGAAGAGCCTAGCCCCCTTCCCAATTGAAGTCAGTCTTGATGACAGTCTTATCTATCCATTGTCTCCAAAACTACATCTAAGAGGCTGGATCCTTACCTAGACTCCAAACCAATTTTCGATGTACTACATCAACATCAACGCTCTATGAAGTATTAGGTTGCATGTGAAATGCAGAATCCATATTTTCTACATGTCTCCATAGTGTACAATCACTTTTCAGATTCTTTATTCAAGTAAACTTTTTAACTAGTCTCAGATGTGTAAGTAATAAGTTTTTTCTCCATCAGCTTGATAGTTTATAGCTGACCAAGGTTGTAAATAATGGGATATGATTATTAATTGAGATTAGTGTTCTAAAACCTAGGGTAAAAGTGACGCTTATTGTTCAAGTATATTCATATGGGGAAATATAAAATGTCGTTTTTACAAGTGTTGAGTATGATTTTGAATAAAATTTTTGCTCTTTGAAGCATTTATTTCATCAATAAGAACTATCAATCAGGTATGATCTAGAAAATGACTTTTTCAAAAAAATACCTGTGCAGATTAAGGCTTGTGACTAATAATGAAAATGAGTATCTCATGATTGGTTCCAAAAGTGGTATTCTTTGACAAACATCGACGGAATCCTCAGTAATAAATTACCTCAATTCTAAAGTGCAAGGCTGAATCTTGACAATAAACATTTTGAGGAACCAGCAAAAAATAGTCTGAATTGGTATGTTCTTAGTATTTTCTTATTGAAAGAAAAGAAATAATTTGATTGCAGTTGAGAATGCATTAGGTATTCAAAGGGAAAGCTCTCACAAGGAGTCTTGATCACTATGACAATGAGTGATACAGAGTACCTTCAATGGATGTATATTGAATTAAACTGCACCCATATATCAAAGAGGAGGCAAATGAAACTTGAATTCATATTGAATTTTCGATGTACATTGTCTTATCTTTCAGTTATCCATGATTCAGTCCAATTCGATTCTTATTCACGAGAGTGAGTCAATGATCATCAGAGTTGAATCTATTCAATAGAAACAAAAGTAGTTTTCTAGAGCTTTTTGTATGAATTATATCATGAGTGCCATCAGGAAAAGGTATTGAAAACAACTATCTTAATTACTTCAAAATACTGACAGATATCAAAGTTCATCATACATACAGAGTATAAGTTTATGGTACAATGAATAACAGCGGGTTTTGCCAATGTCTGACATGAAAATAATTTATCTTACGTACATAATTAAAACTATCTAAGCTGAACATTAGACTATAAATTTAGATTCCTTATAGCATATATTGCTTCATTATCACAACCAAAAAGCATTGTGGTCTTGTCAATGTCAAGACTGTTGATGGGCTTATGCAGTGGTGTACAGAGAGAATTCACATGTAATTTACCTTTGTTTCCTATGGTATTCAACCAGTGAGAGTCTGTGCTGTCTGTGAAAAGGATAATTGCAAGCTTAGATTATTAGTGCAAGGATAGCAAAAAATGTTGATTGATCTGGAGAAGATAATTACCTAGATGTAATTTAGAGTGCTGTGTATTGTTCCAATGCCACAATTCACCAGCCATGGAGCAAGTGAACAAATTTTCAGGCCTATCAGGATGGAATAGGATCTCACTCACACTTTTAGAATGAGCACTCAATTGGCTGATTGGGTATGTATTGTAACGCAGGTCCCATACAGTCAAACTTCCATCACCACCACCTGCCACCACTATATGTTTTTGAGTGGGATGATGAGCTATACTTGTGGCCTCTGTCTAAAATTCAAAGACATATCTCTCTTATTCCATTCTAATCCCGAGTCAGTCATGACCATGTTCTTGACAACATGTTTGTTCAATTATAGAATGAAATAGAATGACAGTTTTGAAACGACACAACCAAAACCTAGCTAGTCTTTAATTTCCCCGTAGTGGAATCATAGTGCTGTGATAGCAGGCAATAGTGTGCCACAAATTGTGTTCACGGCAATTCTGTAGCCACGGTATTTCGTTTCGCCGGACTAAAATTGAATTTTCGGAGTTCGATCGTAAAAAAAAGCGATACAAAGCAGATTGATTCTGGAGTAACACTAAGCAAATTATCTTGAGCCTTAGGTGAGAGGCACCCGGTGGCTGGATTTCGAGTTAATTGCAAAACTCATTTTGAAGATAATTTCTGACCATATCCCAGAATGGAAATCTTTCGAGATTTGCGCACACTCGCTCGCGCGAGCCTCATATACTTAGCTCTTCTACCGGACTCTACGACGTCGATTTATTGGATAGATCGATAAGTTTGAAATACTGTGTCATAATCTTGCACACATTTATGATCTGGAATTTCATTTTTATATTAGAATAGTACGATTTGCGCGAAATCGCCGTGTAGAATGTTGATAAGGTAAGCCAGTAATTACAGAAAGGCGTTCTATGATCATAGTTCATAGGTCTCTGCTTTATGACAAACTAAGTGAAGAATGATCAAGCCAAGAAATTGATCGCTGTCTGAGCATAAAACTTTTCATCTGTTTCCATTTGAAAGCTCATTGCGACTACTCAACTTGATTTCAAGACTGGTACGGATAAGTAAAATGACTCTGTGTTAGGAAAACCGTGAATTTTTCAATCAATTAATCATTAAATGTCAAGTTTACGGTAGAACTTTACAAAATTTGTTACCTTAGCCTGTTCAGAGAGCATGATGCTTGTAGCTGGGGTGTCTTGATCATTTCGCAGATCCCAAACTTTCATGTGCCCACGGATATTTCCAGTAAGAATCTCACTGTGGCGCAAAAAATCTACACAATATAGTGAACAACTATCTGCTTCATCTAAGGATTGTGAAAAGTGCTGATCAGATATCCATGATTGAATGAGAGATTATGAGAAGAACAAGAAATTTCTTACTTATTATTCTCACTGGTGTCTCTTGCTGAGCTGTGAGCAAATTTATTCTGCCATCCTCTCCAACAGTTGCAATATCTTGCTCAAAAACTGATAGGGAAGTACAGGGCGCTGGCTCTTTATCTCTAAAGAAACCCATTAAATTTTATGAGTTTTGTCAACTTCACTGAACTAGAGAGGTTCCAGGATAAAAAACATCCAATACCTGAATTTATGGAGTGAGTCCCAGGAAATTTGAGGCTTGACTTCAGGGAATGGGGAATCTTGTAATTTGTAAACTTTTGCTCCTCCCTTAGTTGTAGAAGCAACAAACTGATCGTAGCTAATGAATCTAATTTCTGTCACATCTCCGAACACTGGAGTTGATGAAATATTAACCGGGTATAGCTCTTCTTCTTCATTCTTCTGGAAGACCCAATAGCCAATTCTATTGACCTATTGAGATGGAATTGAGTCTATTGGTATCAAAATGTAGAGCAATCTCAGAGAGCGCGCTAAGGGTTTCTAAATTGATATGAGAGTATGAAACACAAAAGTCAAGCATTCTTTCATCCTACTCACAGAATTGAAATCGAAAGTATGATAATTGTCGATCAGAAATAGGATAAAAACGCTTTGTAGGTTAAAAAAGCATACCGAGTCGTCCCAACTGCCGCTGACAAAGTATTTGGCGTCTGTGAAATCCTCGTGCTTCCACCTGACCTTGGATATCTTCTCAGAGACAAATGTTCCCTGCGTTACTTCGGCCATAGCTACTTATTATTCAAAATTGTTACACGCTTTTGTTTATATCACGCTGCTTTTGGAGCAGATGATACTAAACTGCCGGGCCGGCCGGCGGCTGCTAGCCCGCGATTATTTGAATGATGGCGCGCGCGCACGCTATACCTATACAGTTCCACACTCATAAAAATAAGATCTTGAATATTATTTTTAGATGTCGCAACAAAATGCATAAGAACGCGACACATGCGACTGACCATCGGTGAGTACAGTTAGTTCTGAAAGGGCATAGCACTCGCTCGATGTTTTCGCTCCCAAGCGCGATGTCTGTGTCGATTCTGATTACTTTTCTTGCCTTGACTTTTGTCGAGTTGGAAGGGAATCTGGTCTTCCCTACGGAGATTCCCGATTTTGAGAAGGGTAAGTTTCGTTACAGAAGTGTTCAATTGACATCGGATTTTGAGGATTTCCAAACCATATTCAATCCAGTAAGATTC
>JAPYYZ010002527.1:0-23044 GCA_030522705.1 Eretmocerus eremicus | reverse complement strand
CCGCCGAGCACGAGGTCGCCCCGGAGCTCGCCCCTCTCGGAGATGCGGCGAGTCCTGCCGCTGCGACGGGGAAGGCGGGCAGCATGGCGCGACGAGGCGAGACAGAGCGAGAGAGAGAGAGAGAGAGAGGGGCCGAGTAGTTGGCTCACCCGGTGGCCGGTGCCGCCGATGGCTGGAGCTGGGCAGGTGGATGCGTGGCTCGCTGCCGGCGACTCGTGGCGCGTCTCGGTGCTCCGCTGGGCTGCTTCTCGGCTGCTCGCTCCTCGCGCAGGCTAGCTGTCCTCCGGATGTGCCGGGTCGCGCGGCGGCGGGCTGGCTCGGCTGCTCTGCTTTGTGCTGATTGCGCTCGTGCAGCGTGTGTTGCTCCACTGCGGCCTGCGCTATATCTATACGATAAGTCTGCTCTCGGGCAGTCCTGGCGATGTGCCGCATGTATATGTCACCATGTGCCGAGTGCCGTATGTTACCAGAACTACAGGAAGCGAGCCGCGTGCCGCGTGTGGCCAGTCTGATTCCCTAGGCCGACTTCCTGGATATGTGCTCGCGCGCGTTCGTTTCTCCGCGCTGGATTTCGAGGAATAAAGTTGCCCCTCGACTCGCTCGTCACTGCGTATCGATTATCGCACGTGCCAAAAGCGCTGGCTGTTTTCTCGCTACTTGAATGGATTTTTTTCAACAAAATTCATGTGGCCATAATCCGCCAGTAAGACGTCGAGCCGAACATCGGCAAAATCACGCGTTCGCGCTTGAAATTCAAGGTCGATGCCCTCATCTCTGAATCGCAGAAAACGAGGGGCGGAACTCGACAACGCGACTCGCGCGGACCTCATCCAATTCAGAAAATTCTGCCATCCCGCACTTCTTGACTTACTTTTTCGACACAATTCTGGGCATATACAATCCGGCAATAAAAACCGACTGGCCGCACCAACACTAACATTTTGGGGTCGGAATGACCCATAAGCGCCAATTTGCTATCGTATTGTATTTTTCGGCGTAATCCTGGACACCAGAACTTTTTCTAATCGCGAAAAAGTCATCTTCGGAAGACACCTTTTCTTAGGTTCCGGAGACTTTCTTCAAATTGATATTTTTGGAAGTACTAACTCTCGTGATTGGGCGGAAATGACACGAAATTGCGTTTTTCTACTCATTTTGACGCTACGATGCGGTTGAGACGAGATGTGAGCTATGATGAATCGAATTAGTAAAATGCGGCTGATTTCACTCTAAGTCTTCAAAAACCAGACAAATGAGCCGAAACTACATTTTTGACATACTGTGAGTCAACGTTGACTTCTCGCGCGAGTTGGCAGCTTTCACTCACAGATTATCAAAAAATAGTATTCTACACACGAGCGCAAAAGCTATTTTTCGTATCCTCGCCTTCAGCTGAGGCCAGAAACTCATCACTCGGATGCGGACAAAAGTCATTTTGCTTTCTCAAAGAGGTAAGCTTTCAGATCGTTTCGGATTAATTTTTGATCTTTCCACTCTTTCTTCATGTTTTTTCCTCTGATAGTCACCCGAAAAAAATTTTGTTACGTGTTTTCTTAATCTACTCGATCAGATCTTTCGATTGGTGCCTTTTATTTTTCTTCTAGACCCACTCCAATCTTCGTGCGATCTATTTTACATGAAATTATCTCCGTGCCTATGCACTTTTTGCTTTGTGAGTTGTTTATACCTCTTCATTTGCTTACCAACTTTGCCGATTTTTATATTTTTACTTCAAAAATGGCATATTTCTTTCTTCTACGGATTTCGATATACCTACCAATTTTCCTATCTCAGTTTTCGATTTCATCAATTTTGCAAATTTTTTATTACACTCCATTTTTGGCCACTTCTTCATCAATGAGTTGCAATCTTACTTTTCTTCTCTTTTGATTTTCTTCTTACTTATTATCCCAAATCATATCTTATCCATATTTTGTTATTCTACTGGACGAGACCTCTCGATTGGTATTTTTCTTTTTTCCCCAGTGTTTTTTATCAAATTTCTATAAATTAATAAATACTACACTATTCAATTCTCTTTAACGCTTTCACGTCCATTGTTTCATGTTTCGTATGGCACGCACAATAACTCAAAAACATTTCAACCAACTGGCTTGAAATTTTATACACTTCTCTATCAGAACCATTAGCCAAAGAGGTGATTAGATTTTGGGGTCTCTATATTGAACCAAAAAGAAGTGACACATTTTTTAATACTCTCTATTCTCCCTATTTTCAGTTTTCACACATTTCCAAATGAAACCTTTTTTTTGTGTAACTTGAATCTTATCACTGAAAAATTTTGCGAAAATTATTATTGGACTATTACCTCACGATCCATCGATTGATCGTCTCAAAAATGCCATTGTATTCAATGCAATCCTTTTTTTGCCCTTTACCCTCATTGCTCGTTCTAAAAATTCTTTTCCAAGAAAGTTATTTGAATTGCATATGGGATTTCATCGAGACTTTTTCCCATCCTATCGCTCGACACTCAATAATGGTATCCCATGGGATTATGAAGATCCCCGTGGTTTCTCATGTCACCTCTCTTTATCAAATCTTTTGCACCTTATGTTATCCCAACTTGTCTCATGAAGACCCCATGGGATGCCTTGGCATCTTTTGTGATGCCATAAAAGCCTACAGAAACATGTAATATAATTGAAACATAAAAGATTCCCCTTCTTTGGGTAAGATAAATAGGACCCTTATCTCAGAAGAATTTTTTTCGGAATCCTTTCATCGATATTCCTCATTTTTCGTTTAATGAGATTCTGTTTAAAAAAAGCCCATCGAACCTCACTGGAACATGTCCCCGTACGATCCCATGGTATCCTACGAGGGCCAGCGAAATCCCATGGGTTCCGTTGGGATAAGACCTCGGCGGTTCGTGCAATCCTATGGGATCCACATGATTCCATGGGGTAATATGGGATCCTATGGGATTCAATGGGACCTCATGGGATCGCGTAAGAATAGATACGGACGAGAATCCACGTGGTTTCACATAAAACCATAGGATCCTAAGAAATTTCTCTGAGCATACTGCCGATCTTTTTTAGCAGCGTTTTTTGGTGGTTTTACGATGCACCCTGGCGCTGTAAAACCACCAGGATTGTGTTCAGAAGGCCAAAGCACACGGAACAATTCATTTCCGCGTTACTCTCGTCCACTTTCACGAGAAAATACTGATCACAAGAACATTAATTTGAAATAAAGTCCCTAAAAAACGTTGTTTTTTCGAAGATCAGTTATTTGCAAATAGAAAAAAATCCTGACGCGTAGGATTAAAATAGGCCACGCATTCGGTTTCTACGTCGAAAAATACCACAAGTTGCTTGTTTCGCAGCATTATTGAAGAGTTGGAGCTCGTCAATATGATCTGACATTAATCCAGCTGTAAAAACGTATTAGTTTTGATCTTTCACTAATCTCACTCATCAAAGTTTCATACCAGATCGAATTAGTTCTTAGCTTGCTGTAAAATAGTCTCAACTTGGTTCACTCAGCAATACAGAGAGGCAGATAAGTGTACGAGAGAGACAGATTCTAGTCCTGTTTTTGAAAAAGCTACATTTGCAAAATAAATTGATCAATCTAGATGAAATTTTACGAGTATGTCTCTACGAGGATGCCCCCTCACCCTTCGTATCATATTTGTCGAATTTTCAACGAAGTTGTGTACATACGCTACTGAAACGAATTGCAATATCTCCTAAACAAAGTAGTCGACACTACCACTGTATACAATTTTGAAATGATCCGCGGAAATCTCTTGGAGTAATTCGAACTGTCGTACAATTACAATATATTTGCACTAGAGTTGGGATTACTCCAAGAGCTTTTTGTGAATCACTCCAAAATTTTACACCGTGGTGCATTCTGCCAATACGCAGTTTGGATTATTTTTACTTATTCGAAACATTACTTTTAGAATGACTGTTGGTAAGGGAGGGCTATTATATGAGCTTTAAAAAAATCGATGTTTCTATATTTTGATCGTCTCTTCGACTGAATCTGAACACAAGACGCCCGCTATTTCTCTTTGCACGTAAAATAATCAATTTGATTCTGCGGAAGTGATAGGATCAAGAGAATCCTCTGACGTATTGATTGAAATGTTCTTTCTCATCTATTTTAGGTCTCCAGATATTGAAACAGTGTCGATTCATCAAGTTTTTTAGAAAGGCTGAAGAACCTTGAAGATAGTCAGTCTTGCGGCGTGCCACATTCGATCTCTGTTTCTCCCGATTGAAGACCCGACTAATTTACAATCGTAGTCGAAAGTGACGAAAGGTCCTCGGTGATTTTATATTACAAGGCCGTTTTTATAGTTCACGAAGTTTTTTTAAGAAATTCGATGAATCGATGCTGTTTTGAGATCTAGAGACCTACAATATGCGAGAAAGAACTTTTCAATCAATACTTTAGAGAGTTCGTTTGACTCCATCTCTTTCATCGGTTCAAATTGATTATATTTCATGCCATGATCGAGAAAGATAGTGCAAGAGTCTTGTTGATTATTCAGTTAAAGATATGATCAAAATATAGAAACATGAATCCACTCTCATGGAACTGCTCTGTCGGATCTTGCTCAAAAGATACTCGAAATATCTTTCCTGATTTTATAACTCTCGAGACTCAAAATTAACCGCTTATGAACACAAAGAATTCTGATTCCCATGAAATCTAGGCAGTTTTTTTGTTGGAAAAAAGTGTAGCTACACCACCTGGAAGAATCCTCATTGTGGGGATAAAAGTCAGGGGGTTGAAGATTCAGGGTAACTGTAGCGCGGTAACGGGTAGTCATACTTGGCGAGTTAGACTTTTGAAAAAAGTGAAGGCAGTAAGGGCCGGAAGCAGCTAGGATTGTGAACAATCCAGGCAACTGTCGCTACCTACATGTCTATTATAAAACCCTACTCAAGGACGGAGAACACTTTTCCAACACTGTTTGATTCACTCCGAAGCATTTTTCTCCAGAGTATTGCCCGAATTTCCTGCTTTTTCCAGAGTGAGGTCCTTTTCCTGCGTGTTCGCCCAAGTCCGTGGACACTCTGTTAGAGCTGTGCAAGTCTCTGGACAAAATGTCATCTGCCCGTGCCAAAGACCAATTTTAAATTTTGACTCGCATAATGGTGGAATCACCCACTCAGAAATATAGAATTTGAGTTACGTAATTGGGCATAGAAGTTACTTAACTTGCTTAGGCGTAGCAGTGGTTTTAACAGCTAATATTGTGCTTGAGAAGTGGGACGAAATCCACAATTTGACTCTTCATTATTCAATATAAAAAACTCAGGCTCACCTTCAATTACTCACAACCATATTACAAAGTCAGACACCAACAGTCTACAAAATTGTAATTGCGATGATTGAAAGTCGCGGAGCCCTGATAGAAAACCCTATATATGAATTTCTACGTGGAGATAGGGCCTTTTATTTCCTCAGAAATCAAGGTAGGATTCCTTGGTTTTCAAACTTCGACGCCATCAACTCCCACATAAGATATTTTCCAAGTAGGTGGCCTGATGATGCTAAGATGCCAAAGTTTGGGGGCACCCTTGACTTATGAAGTTTATTTACCCTGCACATGAGATACTTTCCACTGAGGGGGTACTGGAGTACTTGCTTATGGTGTCTACGAAGTTAAAGTTTCGTCCAGATGAATTTTCTATTTCTTAAGACGATTTGGCGAGATTTTCAACTACTTCGCTGGCGCTCGCGCAATTCCAAACACTATTCGTCAAATCATTCAGTTGTTCCATTGGTACATCAAGATAGCAAATTCCTAGTTTTCTCAGTTTCCCCTTGTCAAAATAGTATGAGCACCCCTCCTAGAACGAGTCTTCTGAGTAAATTGAGTTGGATTGAGTCTTCGAAAAGAGAAGAGATTGGCAGAATCGAGTGAAAAGCCTCCTGTGACTATGCAGCCCACAATTTTGCCACATGTTGCATGGTATTTTTTGGAAAAAAGCAAAGAGGAACTAAAATTCCCTCGTCAATGTTTTTACCGTATCCTGCTACTATCTTCGGCATTCTCGGCAGCCTCCAAATGTTCATTTTGGGTTGTCTAGAACCAGTTTCTCTCCCACAAGAGCAGCTAATTCAATCCCTGCACTTAATGTAAAAATAAGATTCAATTGGCGGCCATTCTTGCGGCACGGTTAGTTATCTGAGAACGAATCAGAGGAGTAGTTCTTACTTTATAAATTTGCTAAAATTAAGCGGGAATGGCCAAAATACTAAATGAAGATAACAAGATCTATGTACACAAAATGTTTTATTTACTAAATCTATGTCTAGGTTTGTTTCAGTAATGGAGGAGATAATCATCTGTAGACGATATTTCAGCGTCTATTTCAAAACTTATCACTTCATTTAAAACATGGAAAACTTGTTCACAATCTCAATGAATTCATGCTGCTGAATTCGATAAATTTGAATCTTAGAACTTGGGGCGTTTTCCAGTAAAAAGTACATTGCTTGCTTAAATCTACAAAGTTAAATCTGGCATGTCGCACATAACTCTGACATAGAGCTACGAGCAAAATTAAAATAATTTTTAACGTATCATGGTGTAATACAAGCTGTTACTTTTCACGATCAACTCGATCACTACTAACTAAAGATTTTTGTAATTGTGATGACTTGGAGAATTTTTGTACAAAAACTCGTTTTTGTCGCCACCAGAGCCCTGAACTCGAATACGGTATGTACAATTATTCTCGATCCTTGTTAATGAAACATTCAAGATAAAGCAAGGGCAAAGAACATAAGTATTCGAATGCGATATTATCGAGATAGTTTTCCTATCCGAAATGAAAAGTCGTTACAGGTTCGTGTGTAAAAATTAGATGGAATTCAATCATTGCGAGCAAAAATTCAAACGAAAATGAGCTTTTCGTTTTTCCAAAGTCTATACAAAAAATGAATGTTCTTAATGATTTACCGAAAGGAGAATCAACGAAATTTGACGTGATTTGGCAAAGCTTGATCTACGAATTGAATGATTCAGGACTGATTCGATGGCTATGATGCACGATTGAACTTATTTGATGACTGATACTGCCTACGCGGTTGCGATTGGGAGTCTTGAAAATGACGAGGCTTGGCGCTGGAATGATGAGTCGACGAATTACGAGTGGTCACGGATGAATAACCTGAAATAAAAATACAAATATTCATCAGAATTAGTGCGAACTGGCGTGGAAAACTACAACGATCTAGAAATCTCATAGCTGTTTCCGTAGAATCTTGAAGTTGATGTAAAAGTACGTGGAAGAACGAAGAGTTATGCTGTTAAAGCAGGCATTGAAAAAATTCAATGGATCGGAAGATATGAGAAATCGTAGCAACTATATAAAAATGAAACGACTGACTAAGGTCAAAAAAAGAGAGAAACTCACCAATAGTGACGATGCTAAAAACATCGCGGTCGAGAGAAAAATTGTCTTTAATAGGGCTGATGCCTCTGGTTTGGACGGCCACCACCGCCTCTCTGTTTTCCGCCAAAGCCTGAGCCTCCTGGAAAACAACCAGTTGAATATTTCAGGCGAGACTCTACGAAAATCTATTGAGAAACATCAGTTCACGATATTTCGTGCCACTAAAAGACTAAACTATACATATCACTCAACTCTTAAAGGGATTACTATATTACTTAGTAATCTAATTTTCAACTTCTGTTCAACAAAAAAAGATTAAATTATGAAATGAAAGTCGACATGTCCTCTTTTAAGCTGGAATGAGAGATGTACACATCTCATGTATATTTCTCTGACAAATCAAGTCACCCATGGGGATAACGGAAATTCTTATGATCATGTGCAACAGAGAATGGAGGACTGACGAATTCAAACGTTAACGGAAAATTAAATTCAGAAGCATTCGAGTGTCATGCTTTATATCCTATACGCAAAATAAAACATTTTTATTAATGAATAAAAAATCAAAATAAGTCAAGAAGGGCATGACAATTGCTAAATGTCACGTGAATTTAGGAGAGGCTACAGGCTAAGGTTAATATAGTCAACAAAAAATCCATGTGTCCTTTGTTAGAGCAAACAAAATTACATATCCAATAGTACGGGCAAATTTCTCTCTTCTTTTTCCCCCATTCACCCAAATCAATCGACAATTGTAGAACACAATTCAAACGTATCCCAGATCTTGTAGGAGTCACATTGAAAATTACACACGAAAAAAACTTGAATTTGATTCCTCACTTTTCACCTAGATTCCACCGTATGTTGGTATGTGAAATGCGAACGTTCGAAAATTTGAGAAATCGCACGGGTCCGACGTGACATGAGAAAGAAGAATCTATCGTGAAAGTCAAAAATGAATGGTGAGTTTATTGTGAATGTATCTTCAATGATTGTACAATCATCGAGATCAGGTACTGACTCGAACCAACATATCTGCAGAATAAAGATAAGGTTGAAGAACGAGAGAAGCTAAATAGACTCGCGGGAGCTGGAAATCATTATTCGATAGGAACTTTGTGGAGGAAATTCTCAACAATAAATGGGTCGCAAAATTGATTTCCGTCTTCGGAGACTACACCGAAAACTATACGTGAGTTTCTGTGGAGACCGCAGGCCTGATTAAGCGGAGTCAAGTTTATTCTGTTTCAAAAACGAGGAGAATGACGATGGTGAAAAATATCCAGATCAGCTTAGAGAACTCTGGTGATACGCGGTCAAGAGTTTCAAGAGGGTCTCTCAAGGAAGAAGCTTGCAATAATATTCTTTTGCATTCTCCTCGAAACTTTCATCTCAGGCCACGAAGGAGCGAGAACGACTCGACATCGCATGGAGAGCTAATTCCTCTAGTTATAATCTGTAACGAATGCATTCCAACACGACTCCGAGGTTTTTACGGTAAAAAATGTACATCCGCTCCTGTGCTTGTGCGGCCGATTCGGGCAGAGGTTTTGTTTCCCTGGCTTCGCTAGGGCGGTGTAACTTCTCAAATCAAGACGAGTATGTACGGTGGTGTATAATACACCATCTTATCAAAAATGAACGAGGCAGCAGAAAAAGTACAACGCAAGTTCATTCGGTTCCAAATTTACATCCGAACCAAAGCTGATGAAAAATTTATGAATACAAAAATAGCAATTACCGTATCCACTGTAGTCGTAGCCACCACCATATCCGCCATAGCCACCGCCGTAATAATCGTAGCCTCCGCCATATCCATCATATCCACCGCCGTAGCCACCGGCACCGTATCCGCCGTATCCTCCTTGTCCGTATCCCTGGCCCCATCCACCTTGGGCACCGAATCCTCTACCTCGTCCGCCTCGGCCGCCACGACCTCCTCTACCCATACCACGCATGCCTCCCATATCGGGTCTTGGCGTTGCTTTCTTTACTTCAACTTCTTTGCCGTTGATGGTTTGCTTAGATGTTTTCAGAAGATCATTTGCAACTTGTTCAGACTCGAACGTGATAAAGCAGAATGCTTTCCTTTGGTTCTTCGTCTTGTCGAACGGCAATTCAACCTCGACTATCTGCGATGAAAGTAAAAAATCAATACACCGGGTACGAGCGATGTCGGGCGCGACGATGTGGCGATCCATACCTTGCCAAATTGCCCGAAGAAAGTCTTGATGTCATCGTCCGAGATCTCGGCTGTCAAGCCACCGATGAAGATTTTGCCGTGACGTGCCTTGGCCTTTTTGGCATCAACTTTTTTGCCATTGATAACGTGGTCTCCATGTGCCATAGCCTAGAAAAGAAGTATTGTGATTAGAATCGTGAAATGGTAGCACAAAGTGAAGAGAAATGCTTGCAAGATAACTCAGGAAGTTACTTTCTTCATTATCACTCAGTAGCAGAACTGACTTTATAATTTCATCACATGAATAGATGTCTACCAGAGAAAATATGAAAAATACCAAGAAGAGATCAACGTACCTTATCCAATGATTCTGCTCTAACAAATACAATGAAGGCAAATCCTCTTGATCTGCCTGTGGTAGGGTCTGTTTTGACATTTATACTCTCAATGTCACCAAACGAGCTGAAATGTTCCCTTAGCTCCTCTGATGAAACAAAAGAGAAAGAAACGTTATCATTGTCAAAGGCAAAATATGATTATAGGTTCAGTTTCACAATTGCTTTGGATATGACGATTTTAAGCTCAGAATCTTATATGATCTCATACAACAGTGCCATTCTGTTGTCTGAAGGTGTCCTAAGATGAAAAACATCATTGCTTAAAATTGTTTCTCAATACACACTCAGATTTTGGGTTGAATTGAGGAAAAGTTCCAATACTGACACTAGAATCAACTCAATCAGGGTGTCCGCTGCATTAAACGCATCAAATTCTCTCGATTCCCTCACCTCCACATGCAAGTACAGGAAAAGCCCGTTATAATTTGGGTGGAAATTTTCGTGGGGCGAGCGCGCCGAAGCAATGAACGAATTGAAAATCAGAGATCAGTTCAAATATAGCAGCCTCTCAGATGAGCTCATCTTCCCGATCTTTCAAGGATTTAATCGAAATTTCGTGTCCACTTTCAGAACCATTTTGAAAAGCTGTTCCGGAAAAGGTTTTGGTGTCTTGGATCATTCCTATTCCGGGAATTGCTCCTTGTTGCACAGGGCAGTCTCAGAATTCGCAATTGATTTGTTCGCTATACGGAAAAACTGTAAAAACAATTTTAATTGGGACAAGCAAAGTTATCTGGCACACATCATTAAAATTGCTTTCCGCTCTGTCAACCATCACAAACATCCCGGGAGAGAGAATAAAATGTATTCATCTCAATATTTTGGATATGCTAAAAGAAGGATGGTTTTAAATCGACAGTTCTGATGTTAGACCATTCAACGGCATTAATGTGACTGGCAAAGCACTCATTTTCGAAAAGCATTCGGAAAGACTGGAGAATTAGAATTGCCGGTGGTAGTTGAAGAATTTTCGAATTTTTCCGTTCAATTCCAGAGCAAAGAATACGTTTTATAATCGGACAGTAAGGGTCAAGTGGCCTGAAAATCTCAAAATTGTCGGAACTTTTCGTAATTTCTACGTCAGCAGTCACCCTGTCATGAGTCTTTGGAAGAAACTTGCAATACTCACTGTCTGATGTTTCCCAGCTAAGTCCTCCCACGAACAGCTTCCTGAATCATGAAAAAGAAACAATGGAAAATTAGAGTGTTGAAAGAGAATTTTCACAAAGTTGTAGAATAGCAGTAAATTAGACCGATGTCTACACAGGCTGCTAAATGAATGTGAAAGGGAATATTGCATTCAAAGACTTTAGCAATGCAATTGGAGAGACTGAAAGAATACTTTGTTGAGAGTTCTGCTGTACATGAGAAGTAAATTGAGAGGCATTAACCATCAAACAATAGCACAGCACAATGTTTATTCATTAACATTAAAATGAAAACGAGTACAATCATCAGTTTTCAGAGCCATTTAAACAAGATTTATTTTATTTGATTCAAGAACAAATTCATCTTATAACCCCAGGTTATGTTCTGTAAAGGGAAAATCAAGGCAAGAACATCTGTTAAGTGTCAGCGTTGCTTCACGCGATTCATCACACCCAGATCTAAAATGCAATCTCGATTTTTCTTATTCTGACCCCAACCTCACAAATCTCATAACTGAAAAAAAATATTTTTGGACATTCACGAGAAATTGTTTTTAGCACAGACATTATTCAATTCAGTAAATCTAGATGATACAAGTTTGCTCCAAGATGAAAATATCGGGATATACGTGACTAGAACAGAGGAAAAACGCTCATGGGTTTGAATTTTCAAATGTCATTCGTCATGTGGAACAATGGGACAGAAAAATCAAATTAGTTTAGCACTCATGATTTGAGTACAGATACAACAAATTCCAATTCAACTGAATCTTAGTTCATGAGACAGTATTAGTCGGACAGAAAATTATGGATAGTACAAGAAAATGAAATTTCATACAAGTCTTGGAAGTTTCACAAGGTACATCAAGTAGTTTATAGATTTTTAGCCTGGCAAGTCTAGTTGTAATATATTTCCTTCTGTATAATACTGCATATTTCTCAAACTCCAGCTATGCTCATTCTTCAGAATTAATTCCAAAGTGACCCATCAAAATCATTTTGATATTTTTCAGCTATTCAACATCTGGCACTTGGTGGAGGTAAAAATTGGATCAAAAAATTTAGAAGAAATAGGGCACTTGGTAATAAATCTAATTCATAACCCCTCTGCTGATAAATACCGTGGAGGCGAGAGCTCCCAAGAGCTGCTGGTTGCATTTTGCTGTTGCTCTCAGGAGTAGAAGTCTTCTTTTGCAGGCATCAAGGATCGCCATTTTCACCACACAGGCCCATTAGCTGGCAAACTCGTCTGTCACCTGCAGATCAAGCCACATGAATTGGGTTAGTGGCACCCAAGTCCCTTTACTGCTGACAAGTGGGTACAATTCCAAGGAATTCTAATTTTCAATCTGATACCTTAGCTCAACTTTCAATAAGAAGACTGGTTCACGATGAGACTGATAAAAGCCTTTCAAAGTTTGAGGTGAAAAACCCACATCCAAAGATTTACACAATAATTTCAAGAGATATGACTGGAATGTTGGTGATCTGTGAAAGATACAAAGTTCTCAAGATACGAAGTTCTCAAGATACTAAATTCATAGAACAAGATCTTCCTCCAGTTGCTGATTGTCAGTACTAAAGACCAATCTTCACATTTCATTCTACTCCATGAAATGATAACTCAAGATATGCTATGGAATTCTACAGAATTCAACAGACTGAAGGACACTTCTGGAACAAGAGAGTTGTCATCTGTTATGATGAATAAAGCCATTTGGATAAGTGCAGTTTGAACCAAGAGACCAAGTAGACCTGTGCATATGACGATAAATCACTCTACCAATGAGTGTTTGGATCAACAATATCTTCAACAAAGTGGTCTTCTGAAAATCAAACCATGGCGACATGAAGGTGGCACTGTGTTCCAGTAACCATAATGTTAGACATCAATAATGTCATCACCATTTCAACAGCAGCTTTCAATCTAGGGATGGACGCACGTTTTGGGTGATGAAATTTACCATGGAATGGCCTGGCAACCAAATCTTCTGGCAAAATTTGCAGATCAAATGATCAATTTCACTGGTAATCAAATTGAGCCTAATGATCATTGTAGACATGATAATGTTCTGGAGCTTTTCACTTCTGATTTGAATCCTTGCAAAAGGATTTGCAACGTGGACAGTGTTGGCATCTTGCCTGCAAATGTGTGTTCTTTTCCAAAACTGATGAAAGATCAAATAAGCTTTGTGCCATGTAACATTACAAGCAGAACAGTAAATCTGGAATCTGTACTTTGGATGTTTGAAGACGAGTGTCCTGCTTAAAAAAGAAGGGTAAATGGAATGCATTCATCATCCAACAGTTCTAAGAGATAAATATGACCTCCTTCATGTACCTTGTACTTAACGACTTCAGCCATAGGAAACATAATTTTTTGGTTTTATAAAATTTAGGTGGATAAGGGATTCAAGTCAATAGAGAAGCTCAAGTTTGGCACAAAGCTGAACTATTTGAGCTTCCAGAGAAAAAACTGAATTGTTAGAACATGTTTGATAGACATGTTAAAAAATGTGTATAATCAAAAGTATATCTCCACAGTATCTCAAATGCAGGCTTTACAAACCAGCCTAGAGATTTACATTCATGGATATTCTAAGTCAAATTACAATCACCCTGGAGTATCAGCAACAATGATATAAAAAAGAAGAGCTATATGAATTACTTTTTCAATATCCTGTTTGTAGACATCAACATTAGGATATGACAATTTCAACCCTTTGCACAATAACTAGAAGTTTACATCATACTTTGGATGGAAGAGAGTTTCAACACTGAAACATCGTGGTGGTTAATAACACTTTATCCTTCAACAACAGTTGGAAATATACCATGAATGAAGTATTATTGCTCTCAATGAATCCCTCGAAAAAACATCAATCTAGAATAATAACAAGAATAATTGTGATGATAATCAAAAATTTGAAGATCTATCAACAAATTGACAATATTCAATTCAACTGCAAACTTACTGTGACAAAATAGGTAAAGAGCCATTTGGAGAAGGAATCAAGCTATAGTTAGACTTACCGTTACATACAAAATGACTGAGTAGTGAATATCAAATATTGAGGTCATCGGGAGAAATTCAAAAAGGATGCAACTAGATTTCAAAGACTTGTTACGAACCAACGATGGCATGGAGAAATTGTGGAAATGAGTGTGTTAAGCTCATTTATTCATTTGAACACTCAATTATAACCCTCACCAGACTTATTGGAGATGGTCATGCAACAATAGACTAAATACTGAAAGGCCAGATCTCGCAGAATCTTTGCCAGTCATGTGCCTGATTTCACTAGAAATTTTTTGTATCATCAGACAGGAATGGGAGTGGAGTTTAGCGTCATAGGTGTTGGGTGAAAAAGATGAACATCAATGAATGCACCAACATAGGATCATAAGGTAATGGCAATTCGATGCCGATACAAGAATGACAATGGTGTTTTCAATCATGTTAAAAAAAAAAGTAATGCCAGAGACATACTGCGTTCCATCAAGGAGACCATGATTCACAACTCACGAAGCCGGTGAATACAAATAGATTGGTTGTAAATGACCGTTTTGCTACAGGAATATGATCCAATGAAGGGTTTATGATTCATAAACGCGTTGCGCTGTAATGATAGGAATGACGGATGCAGCTCAAAGGATTGTCACAATGAATCAGTGATCATCATAATATCGAGTGTGCATCAGATCACCGGCACGCGTCGGTCGTGATTCCGGGCATAATAAATCGTCGTTGCCGTATCACTAGGCCGAAACGTAGAGAAGATGCAATCGCACGGATAGTTGTTGGAGCACGAGATCGCTACGAAAAGATGATAAAAAGTAGCAAGGCGACGATGCCGCCGGATGCGAATGTCGAATAACGTTAATCACAGGCTCATGCCGGGGAGGCCATTTTGATAGTAGCGTCGCGGACACCGCACGCGTGACGAATCGACGAGTGCGCTCATAGGCGTCAGCATTTTGGAATCGCGACGAGACTCGAGTTCAAGAGATGTCTCCTAGAAGCGCTAGATCGACGAGCAGCAGGAGTCGCATCGGCCCGGGCTCGAGGTGCAACGCCGGTAACGAAGCCAAAAACGCGAGCGACGCTTGGGGCGACGAGCGCACGGGGCGCGAGGGGAGCGGCTGCGGGGCTGTGCCTCCCGAAGGCGTGGGTCAAGGTCGGGACCTGGAGGAGCGGGAGGGAGCGCAGGCGACCGCGGGACGGGCTTGCCGGAGCAGAGGGCAGAATCGGTCGCTCACCTGTCCTCCTGGGACTCCTGCTGTCCGTTTTCGGCGGCGTCGCCGCCGCCGCCACCGCCGGCTCCGCCATTCTCGGCCTCGCCGTTTTGCTCGAAGCTCTGCTCCTGCACGTCCTCGCTGAAGTCCTTGGCACCCTCGGCCATTTTGCACTGGATCGGTTGCTCTCGGGCGAACTGGAGAACGAGCGGCGGAAGGGCCTGGCGTGCGACGCACTGGAGGATGAACTACTCCGGTTTACTGCGGCGGGGAACGGGGTCGAGGTAGAGCGCACACGTCCGTCCGCACCGGCTGCCGAATGGAGAAGACCGCGTTAATAGCGCCGCGGATGCGGACCAATGCGGAACGGCGGAGCGGAACGGCCCGCGGTCCGCGCCGGCGCAGCCGTTGAAAAGAGACGAGAGATGCAGGGAACGAGAAATTGAGGAAGGGAGAAAGAGAGAGGAAGAGAAAACGGCCCAAAAGAAACGATAGACCGCTGCGAACGCGATGAGCGGGTCGGATCATTTCATTCGAGGGCCGCTCTTTCCCGAGCTCTTTCCTCTTTGCGCTCCCCTCGGCGATCCCGTTATTCTTTTTTTGGGACTGTTGTTGGGATATATTATTGTATACCTACGGATTGCGGTGCAAGCCGACGCGTCAGGCGTCAAAACTTTCAGAGAGCTTATTATGCCTCGGATGAATCACTCTGTTGTTGCATTTGCAGTTAGTCTCTCCGTTTTCGTAATGTTTATATGCTGCTTCCAGGAAACGGTTTATCGAGATTAGTATATTACTCACCGCTGTGTGTTATGTGCAATTTTGGCACAAGTAGTCAATTGTAGCATGAGCGAAGCGAGGGCTGTGACAAAATCGCCCGAGAGAACGCCCATGCAAGCTGGGTACGCGTAAGTCACCATTTTTCCGGGGGTAAAAATGACGCTTCAGTCGCACTACATCCAAAAATTTGATTTTTCCGCGCAGTGGGTGGTAAAAACTAGCCTCGTACGTTCCAACACAACTTCTATTGAAATTATGAAAATTAGCTGTCGTCAGAAAACAATGTTTTCCGGGATTTGTCACTTACAGAAACATTTCAAATATGACTCATGACAATCGATGGAATAAAAATAATTTCCCGATGCTTCAGTGATGACTAAGAAAAAAAAACGTTATTCGCATTTGTTTCGAAATTTCACTGCATCGAAAATTCTAAGTATTCTTCGTGAATAAAACGACCAAACAGTACAAATACAAAAAAAAAAATTGGTAAAGTCGGAAGACGGTATAACGCACAAAATGAAAGTAAGTGACAATAAGTATACATGTTTTTTAAAGTTGATCAGCTTTCAGTTTACGTTGAGTTTCTAACCTAATTGACAATTGGTGTGATTTTTAATCCAAAAATAAACGTTCAAAGATTTAGAATTGAAGGGTAATTTTGACTGTTATGAACTACGTTGCAATTATCTCGATGCTCTCGATGAAAATACTGAGATATGCATCTGGGACTGGCACTCATATTATAGGCAGCAAATTATACAATCAGATTTTCATTCGTGTTTGATTTTTGAATCACGTGTTGCTTCACTAGCATTTGGATTATGAGATTTTGCTCGACTCAAACTTGATCTTCTTCCATCTCGCATAGGAACTGAATGCGCACGGAGTGTGGAGGGCATGTAATAAAGTTCGATCGGCTGTAAATCGTATTCCAATCAATTTATGGAATCATTTTATACCCTTAGACAAACAGAAAAAAAATCTGATACCAGGTAAGGCTTACAAGTCAATTTGTTGATAACTGTAATCACAGAATGATGAGCAAAAGCTCTTGACAGACATAGTGTTTCATCTTTTTAGATCAGATAGCGCTACAATATTCCTTCTCTTTGTCCAGAGGAAATTCTCATTTCTTCATACTTGAACGAATTCGATTAAATGCAAAAAATTTGACCTTAAAAATGTTTATCATAGTCCTGATAAAAATCTGTGGGAAATTCTCGATATTTCTGAAAAACGACCCTCTTTGGTCTAATCGAAATGCTCTTAATTATTGAACAAATTCTATCGATCGCTTCTTTGGTACCTTCAATTATGAAAACATGACATCCACAGAGGCCGAAAAAAAGATTTTTTTGTTACTCTCGGAACACAGAGAAGGATTTTCAAGAATTTTCAACGACAAATAGTCGTTAATCTTAGTCTAATTGCAAGTTCTGCAAGAATATCGCATTTATTTCAGAACCAGATTTCATCAGAGTCTTAACTGGACCAACGGGCAAACTAATCGGACTCTCAGGTCAAGAAATATGCGAGTTATCGGACTATTTCCGTGCGCAGGATGGGAGGATATATTATGCTCAATTTTGTGCCATTATACACGAAGAAAGTGAGTCTCATCTCTCAAAAAGCGTTCGCTACGCCCATCTGCCAAACAAGTGCTTAGGACGAGCGCGCGCTATTTTTTGCTCAACACTTGAGAATCTCACCCTAGCTACTTTTTCACTTCAAATCATCCAAACAGGTCCCAGTCTGAAGAAGAATCTTGCTTGGACAAGTGGAGAAGAATGGGAGGATCCTTTGCAAACCAACTGCCTCAGTCCATCAGAAGAGAGAAGAGTGAAGATCATCATTTCTAAGATAGCGTCCGTCACCAACGCTCGAGAAATAATTTTAAAGCCTTATTTTCAAGATTATGAGATGGTAACTTATTCCAAGTCTCATTCTATTGCCGATTCAATAATCCAATTAGATGATTCCCACCTACATGGACGCATATTCTGAAACGTTTTGGAGTGAGCGAGTTTTTCTTCCAATCCCATCTGATCTGGATGGATAACAAGTTTTCTAAACATGAGTTGTCAATAAATAGTCGATACGTGTGGCCAGAGTGGCTCTAGATTCGTCGGCACGAGACCAATTCATTGATATGAATTTTCAATGTATTTCTTTCCACAGGTCTCAAAGAACTGTGGAGTTGTGACATTCACGCATTTCACCAGAATACTGCGTTTCTTGAATATTATCCTAGCCTCAGAAGAGACTTACCTTTTATTCAAAAAATTTGCTAAGGATAACTACACATTAAATTATGTCGCCTTTATTGAAGCTATCGAAGAAGCTAAACGATTTCTACAAGAACACAGGACATTAGACGAAGGAGGGGTAAGTATCTTTTGATGCGATCGCTCATCATTGAAGATCATAAATTATTTCATCGACCAAAATTATCCATCATTGGATTGAAAAATGCTGCATTACTGATAGACGAAAAAAATCAGGGCCGAAATAGATTGAGTTATGCGAATGGCCACTAGACCATAAAATCAAGATGCTTACAAAGGTCATCAAGTTTAATCCGCTTGTCTGCTCCTTCTTTGACTCTCAACTAAGAGTTGGGCTCTGTTTTTACCCCTCCTAACTAAAAATATTTATGCTCGCAAGTATTGTCAGTATGATACATAATGATGATCGATAGTTATCTCATTCTTAATCGCCAAATCGAAAGTCTGATAATCATCACAGACAATGCAACATCTCGTTGCCCTAGGCCATTTCGGGAGGTAGCTACTGCAACTGATGACGATATAATCACGGAAATTGACTGAATTTCAGGATCTGTTGGATGAGTTCCCCGGTAAAGTGCTCTCCGTGGACTTGCCGAAATTACCCCGGCCAGAAGTCGAGAAATTGAAAACGGCCTGCGTATTTCCAAAACAGCTCCACTTCTTGACCATTGATACTAGCTCAAAGCGAGTCAGAGAGGTTGAAGAAGTGATGCTCAGGATTCAAGATTATGTTCTCAAGAATCGGCTACGTGTTGCAACATATTTCCAGGTCTGGTTTTGATTGTAATCAAATAATCATTGTCTCAGTACATGACGGCCGAAAGCTACTACTTTATAATATAAAAATGATCATTTAAATGGTTGTAGGGTTTTGATGTACACAATGTTGGTAAAATAAGTGAGCATCAGTTCAAAAGAGGCTTGGATAATCTGAAAAATCACCCCCTTGGCAGACTTTACTTGGGGGAATCAGAGATAGAAAACTTGATCACTTTTTACACTGATCCAAATGATATGGAACGAGTTTGTTGGAGAATTTTTGAAGATGATGTCGAGCAAGGTAATATTCATTCCAAAGTGCGCTGGTTTCTTATTTCCATAAGAAGAACAAAAATCCGCCAAGACGTGCAGAATTATGGAAATTTCACGAGTCTTCAGGTCCGAGATCCTTATCTTCTATTTTTATACTTTTCTGATTACTATTGTTGATGAGAACCTACAATCATCAGATTTCACTCGGTGCAAATATAAAAAAATTTGATAATTGTAGAGGCAGTGATTTCTCCTATGTGAATCACTGGGGTTTAATCGGAGAGGTTGATCGAATAGTTTGCTCATGGTGTCAATACACCAGGCGTAACTGTGGTCAATATATTTTCCGTAAAACTGTCATCATCTAAATCCAAAACATTTAACTAGAAGAGTGTTTCACCTTTGGTAGCCGGATTGTGATGAAATTCTTTTCACGTAATTGCAGCATCAAAAAAGGATACTGTCGAGTATGCTTCTTAAAACTCACGAAAAATTGATGAAACATCGTGAGCTGATTTTTCAGTAATACCGAGTTTTCAACACGATGCACTGATTTCTTGCGCATGCGCACTACTTTTTTATTCTAAAATTTATATTATTCGATAGCCAGTAGAATTATTCCCAAAATAACCTGTTGTACAAGTCAATTTGGTGTTTTCAAACCAGAGTTATAAGTGATTTAGTGTAAGAGGACACGATTTCAATCAACCTACCACCGCGTTCGCTGGGCTTGCTCAACAACCAAAATTCCACCGGCTTGGTTGCTTCAAATTTCTGTAACTCTCATTCAAAAACACCAAATTGGACTCCTGCCATCGGCCATTTTCAACATAATTATACTAATTATCAAATGAAACAAGCTTGAAGACCAAAAAGTGCGTGTCCCGCATGCGCAAGAGATCGATGCTTTGTGGTGCAGATTATGATTGAAATACTTTCAAGTTCATGTTGTTTCATAAATTTTCTATAAACCCCGCAAAGCACACTGAAATCAAGAAAAATACGGGTATCTTCTCCCCAATACGTGAACAACTTTCCGAGCAACTTTCCTTGAAAGGCTGGCTTCCGGAGGTGAAACCTAACTCTTATAACCGAGATGTGCTTGAGTTCCAGGGCGATTTCGATGCAAACATTGTAAGCGCATCTCCTTACAATGGATAATTATTCTCGCATATCCGCAGTTAGTTCAGAATACATGTCGTATTTGTTAAAATTCAAAAGTTCCTCAACGTAATAAGAACAACCTTTGGAACCATACACAAACTACGTATATAGGCGGCCAAAAACTACAGTGAGCTGAGGGGGGGGGGGCAGTCACGGCCTCGGCCACGTTGTTTGTCGCTTTTGAAGCAGAATCAGGCCTCCTGAAGAAGATGAGAAAGAATATTCCGACTCATCCGTCTTCAACTCGGACACGCCAGCGGAATACTTAATTCCGATACCATAGATGGCTTGGGAAAATATCTTCTCAAAAATTTCAAAGCTGAAGACATTCCTTGATAATGGATACATGAGATACAGTTGTTTCTCTCATAAACATCGTTTGGATTTAATTAAGATTTCATGCTTTTCGAAAAAAGTTGCGTAGTTTTTCGAGGGAAAGAGGGGTCTCTCTGTCCAAAAGGCTACGGAGAGCTAAACAGTGAGGAGAAAGGAGGCCAGAAATGGCCAAAACGTTTGTAAATGGCCCCTTTTCAGATCTCAACAGGCTCATCAGTGATGCATTAGAATGTAGGATATGCAATGAACTCGAGCTCATTTTGTCTCATAGAAAAAGCAAGAATCTGTGATGGCACACTGTGAATTTACATCAATATCAAATTCCCCCTGATAGAGTGATATATAAGGGGGAGTGAAAACTGTACCTTCCCGACATTGATCATAAATTAATTTCAAATAAAACGAAACAATATTTCAAAAAAGTATCTTCAATCCAAACTGCGTATTAGCAGAATGTACCACTGTGTAGAATTTTGGAGTGATCCGCGGAAATCTCTTGGGATAGTTTGAACTGTGGTACAGTTACCATATATTTGCACTAGAGTTCAAATTACTCCAAGAGCTTTCCACGGATCACTTCAAAATTTGACACATTCTTACATTCTATAGATACGCGAGGAATATTGTATTGTTTTTCATTTCGAATCAATTTTCACTGAATGTCAGTAAGGTAGAGCTTTAACTCCCTCTTAAAAATTGCGCAAGTCAGGCACAAATAGGTCGAGTTTTCGCTGAACTTTCCAATCACTCAATCAGTAAAATTCAATAAATTTTCACATATTTGATCTAATCATTCGAATTTTCATTATAGTCTTCACTGTCAAGCATTTGGACAAACACCCCAATTGCAAAGTAAAAGCACCTCCCAGTGAAGTTAGATTCTTACCTCGAAAAGGATTTCAAGAATGGGAATGCACGGAAATGATGTGTAAAGATGCAATGGAGAAAAAGTTTGAAAAGACCATGCGAAAAGTTGAGCATCGAGTGAAGGGAAGGAGATTGGCTTTGAGACCGTTCTTCCGAGATTTGGATAAGTAAGTAGAAAGCTGTTTATAAACTGACTCACCCGACGAAAATGTGGCAAAGTGGCAATGCTATGTAAGTGGCAAGTAGGACCCTAAGATTCATAAAAAAAGCAGAGCTTCACGGTGACTTATTTCGTAATTTATATCGCCCCATTCATTCCTTTGCTATAGTTGATTTTCAATTCTATTGGAGCTCATATGACATTATTAGGACGTTGCAGTCCTATCCCTATATGGCATGTTTATCAGTTCCATCAACTTCTCGGACTTTTCGACGAGTTCTTGAGATGTCGCAGATCTAGAGTAACACCAATTCTATGATTCTAAAGATGTTCTCTGCGACGCCATTTTTTCATTAATTTGAAGGCGGCGCGAATCAGACAACCTCACTCAAACAAAATTGCCGGTACGGGTATAATTTTTTCCTTAGTCAATTTCTTTCTTTTCAATTTCTGAATAATAATTCAGGCTCAAAGTTGGAGAAACCACCAGTACTGGTCACCATTTGAGGGCATTTTCCAGTTAGCATGAGCCGATGTGAGCTTGACGAAAATGAAACTTGGGTCCCACCGATGTCAAAGCTTTACTTTATCGACATTGACTATTAACTCATTTAGAATAAAACTACTCGATATTTCAAAAAAACAGCTCCAGACGCACCCGCGTATTGGTGAGATATGCCACTATGCAACATTTCGTTAAGATCCGTGGTGATCTCTTCCAATGGTTTGTTTAATGGTTACTTGCAGCCACTAAGCAAACCGCATTTAAGGATCACCATCGATCACTCCAAAATTTGCTCAGTGATGCATTTCGCCAATACGCATGACCGTCTAGAAATGCTTTTTTGGAATATTGGATAGTTTCATCCTAAGGCGATGCGGGAGCCGTGTACGTGGAATTTCATTCCCAACTTTCTCAAAAACCGTATCGATTTGGGCGAAAAGAAGGGCTGACGAATCCTTGTTATTGTCTAACTTGTATTCGTCAGCTCTTCATTTGGCCCAAATCGATACGGTTTTCGAGAAAGTTGGGAATGATTGAAGGCAGTTATGTAGAGG
>JAPYYZ010002526.1:0-17102 GCA_030522705.1 Eretmocerus eremicus | reverse complement strand
AAAATTGATGTCAAAGTTCGAAAAAACGCTGATTTCGCCATCTTTGGGGATCATTTACTGGAAAACCACAATGTCTACTCGAATTCTGCTGGGTCCAGTGTATAGACAGAAAGTGGATCTCCGAAATGAGTCTGGTCGGATCAAAATTGGTTAAAAAATGTCTGAGATACATCGTCGTGAAAAAAACCAGAAATCCCAAAGAGGCCCCGAGACTGGCTCCGCCCTTCGCGTGCTTTCAGTATAGGGCTATGGTTCCCCCTCCCCTACCGCGGAGGGAGAAGTGGGACTATAGCCCTATACTGAGAGCACGCGAAGGGCGGAGCCAATCTCGGGGCCTCTTTTGGATTTCTAGTTTTTTTCACGACGATGTATCTCAGACATTTTTTAACCGATTTTGATCAGACCAGACTTATTTCGGAGATCCACTTTCTGTCTATACACTGGACCCAGCAGAATTCAAGAAAACATTGTGGTTTTCGAGCAAATGATCCCCGAAGATGGCGAAATCAGCGTTTTTCTTGAACTTTGACATCAATTTTCTCAAAAACGTGACGTGATGGAGCAATTCCGCAAACGGATTTGGATTCAGCGGCTCAGACTGCGTCAGAATCCATTCGCAAAGTTCGTGTTACATGAAAAATGTGAAAATATGTCGGACAGTGTAATCCTTTGGAAGTAGATTCAGCGAGGTGTTCTTCTGATGCTTTTGAAGTTGGTTGAAGACCACCGTGCATAGGAAGGATAATTGACTGATTCGAATATTCAGGAGAATACTCTATCAATCAATGCATGTGAAGAGGAAGAATTTGTTATGAATTTCGTCATGTTATTTCGTTCCGAATTCTGGGTAATGAGACAGTCTTTTCTCCTTCAACTTTCTGGTGCATACGTTTCCCCGGACTTGACCGTCCCCAAATGCACAAATTTCCACAAGCTTGTATGATGGAAGAGTTGTTTCCCATGTTTTCGAGGTCGCTGGATACGAATTGAATGCTTGAATGGGTCATTTTTGGACTCCCGTCATCCATATGGCAGTTCGAAGTTTCGTTTTTATGCCTCATCAGACTGAAAATTCGCTATCTCGGACCCACCATTGTGCATCCAACATTTTCAATTTTAATCATGTGAGAGCGGATTCGGATCCTCTGACCCCGGGAAACCCCTGAGTGCGCAATTCAGAAGAGAAGCTATGAGAGAGATTCCGCTTCCATGCCTTACCAAGCTTAAAACCCCATTCTGGATCCACCATTCCCAATCTAAATTATTTGACAGCGGATTTGAATTCTTCGACCCTTTCCGAGACCCGAAGCAAGCAATTGAGAAGGATCATGCCCTCATCAGGCTGGAAACGTGCAATTTTTGATCCGCCACATTGAATTTGGATTTTTCGAGGGATGAATGTAGATCTTCCGACTTCGTGATTCTTCAGGTATGAGATTTTAGCTTGAATCAAGACCATTTTCACTTTGATTCGAAAATATACAAAGTGCTCAGGAACCTGAATGATCTCCATAAATTTTCACAATTTTCATTCATATTTTCATCATACAAGCAGTGAAGTCTTGAGAATCGGACTCATATTATCTTGAGGGAAATTTCCTTAGCTCCAATTTGCGCTGTCGCACGTATGTCGAAACCTGACGAGTTGAAAGTTATAACAAAAAATATTAGACTGAGCTAACTCGTCCGTAGTGCACAGCACGGAAGGTCTTGACTACTCAAAATGGGAGTAATCCTCTACCGCTTCATACGGTTCAAGGCTATTAACATAGAGAGTTCGTCGTTTTTGTTATCGCTCAGAGAATCCCTTGTGTCAGTGAGGTATGAATGGAAATCTACCTTGATGAAACTTGGCTACTGGGCGAATTCCGTAAACAGCCGCGCGTTCTGGACGGGCGGGAGGCAGGATCCTCAGCTGCATGTGCCTCAGATCTCAGCGAAGCGCTGCAACTGCTTCTGCTACTGGATATCGGCGAATCGGGATCACGGAACGCGACGAGTAATTGAGTTGATTTTCGAAGATTGAAAAGAACTTTGAAATTTTCGAGAATTTATTCAGTTCGAAGTAACTATACAGATCCGATCTGAAACGCGAGATCGAAGTGCTGGTAAGCAGCCGTATGGTGCCCTTTCTATAATCTAATGGGAAGAGGGAGAAGATAGTTGTCCGCCCGCCGGAGTCGCCTGAGTTCTCCGATCAGGAAGAAACCTTCATCTTCAGGCGTCTCCGCTGGGCGTATCATTTTTTGGTGGGGCGCCTCGTCTCCGGATATTTTAACATTAGATGGAGGCACGATTCTATTTTCTATCGTTCTTAGACTTATTTACTAGTTGATGGAATATTGTATTCTTGGTGATGGCATGGCTTGACATTTTGTTTATTACTATTCTTGAGGTAGTTCCGTCAAGGTATATGATTTGAAATTATTGGCTATCGAACAATGAGGAATGACGGTTCATTCACATGCTAACCATACAATTAGGTAGATATATATTTTTTCTTGTTACTTTCCCGTTCATCAGCGTGGTATTCTTGGAAGAATGTTCATTCCACGACTGATTTGCATTGAAACTATGATTACTTCTGATATGAAAGGAGTGATGAGTAATTCTCAGATAAATGATGGATATACTTCGTAGAGGAGCTATTGCGTGGATAATTGAAAAGTTATTTAGCCAAAAATATAGATTCGGTATTAATGTTCTATTATAGCTTATTCAAGACATATTATATAGGGGGGATATCCAGATGCCTGCTATGCTAGTCAATCGGGCATTGAAGTCTTAGTCACACATGACTTTTGGGAAGAGCCGTGTATCTATCAGTTGACATTTCCAGGTGCATTCATTTCCCGGGAAAGCGGAAAGCACGTGACCCATGCATATTCTCGCCGCCGCACTACGGGAAATTCCGGTGAACTCTTCGCCATTCTCTATCATCTCAGAGCCGGATTGATCTTTTTCGATGATTCGAAGTGGAAATTGAAGCTTAAATCCTCTGCGGTTGGGGTATGATACTCTGAATACGCTATCAATATAATTGCAATTAACAAATTGAGTGGTAAACAAGCAACTAGCCTACGGGAGGCTACACTTGGTTGTTAACCAGTCAATATGTTCATTGCAATGATATTGATAGCGTATCCAGAGTATTTCTCTCCAACTGCAGAGGACTTAAGCTTCAAAATCCATTTCGAAGCATCGGAAAAGATCCATCCGCCTCCGAGATGATAATAGCAAATGGCAAAAAATTTACCAAAATTTCCCGTAGTGCGCCGCTGGCGCCGTGAGTCGTAAGCGGTTGAGTAAATACACATGAGTGTTCCGCATTGAGGGTCGTCATTCATGTTTTGTCGTCTGCTAATAAGAGGGCGACAAGAGTAGATGCGTGGCCCAGATGCGGAACGATATTTGGTTAATCCTATCGCTCGCGACTGCATCCGCTTACATATTGCATCACGTTCCGCGGCTTCGAATTCTAATGTTTCGTCGCGACTGCTCTCGAGCATCTCGAGAATGAATTGGATTCGAAGTGGCGGCGCGAGTAGATATTTATTGTATGCCAGCTGTGGCATGCAATAGCGAAATAAGTAACCATTTTCATTCGGCACAGACAGGCGCTTGTGCCGCGATTGGGACCGGAAGAATGTTGAAATGCGTAGATTATTTGGGGAAGGTTAGGACACGGGAGTGTGAGCTGAGAGAGTGAGGATGGGAGGGAGGGAGAGAGACGGAGTAAGAGAAGAGGCGGCCGGGCCGAGAGAGGTGTAGCGTATCGCTCGTGCTTCGAAGGCGGAAAATTCGAGCTTGGATGGCTACGACATCACACATGCATGAAACTCGAATAGAAAACAGTCTGTCTAGGTCTGTCATCCGTGCAGTGGATATTTCACCGGAAATCTCAAATGTCCGAAGACGTGTTTGAACTGTTAACGAGGTATGAGCAACGCCGTCATAGATATGTGAGTCACGAAAGTTGGTTTTCTATCCTCCAATACCTTTTCAAATATTTGTGCGAAAGATCACTATTGTGCAATCATTCCTATTTTCAAATTTCTTCTCAGCGTGTGTGAAAAGTTTTAGAGAAATGCCCATACATGGATCGGTAAAATTTGATTCAACCGTGATGGATGCACAAATTGACCTTATCGATCGATGCATGAATGTAATACTAAGACTTGAGACGACGATGACAGTGGGCAGCTAGTTGTCATGACGAGGAATCATATGGAATCGACAGATCCCTCTGCCCCCCTCCCCCTCCTCCGGAGGAGCCAGATCTGTCGAGGAATGGCAAAACGCACCAAGTGCTCAGCGTTAGAATCAATGTTCTCAAATGATGTCATCTCAATTCTCCATCTTCTCAGTTTCCATCAAAATCCTGCGATTCAACCTCGCAAAAAACGAGGCTTGAGAGTGCATAGGCCAAGATGGAGGTAGGTTCCCATCTCCGATCCATCACATGAAGTTAGCACAATATACTTTGAAGAGCCCATCAAATATTTGATTTGTTTGAAACTCCCGTGAGTGATGATGGCGAAGATCGACTTCATCGATCAATGCATATACATTCTATTTATGATTGATCGTGCATGTTGTTCTCAGATTCATGACGGATTGAGAGATATCATTCGTATCATCGGAACAGATATCACCATTGATCTCTCTCTCACTGAATCTCTTCGAATTATGAACAATTCTCAACTCCGATATCTTTTACGCATCAGTTCAATGGAAGTGATTCAAGGTTCGTTAATGAATCACGCTACTGGATGGAGGAGAAAGTTGATTCGATGAATATGAACAAAAAATAGCGAGCGTCATAGCAAATTTCCTCAGCAGACATCGCCTCAAATGGAGTTCGTTTGGCACTGCTACGATTTGGCATGTTTATTTGAAGATGACAGGACCTCAACTCTCACTCCACTTGGTTGTCTGGTTCTCTTTCATCCAGGCTTCAATCAAATTTCATTCATCTTGATTCGTTCTCTCGGTACTCCCTCGGCTTTGAGAGTGTCAAGCTTTCCCATGCACAATGCTCAGACCTGGTTACAGAACCTACTCTAACGGCTTTACACTCTAAATCTCTCGGAGGAAAAATTCCCTCCTAGTAGAGGATTATTTGCTTCCAGCGGTAGATGGAGCAAAACCTCTAGTGTGGAGGTAAAAAATCCGCGGATTGGTCGCATTCCGGACTTTTGCCGTAACATATATACGTTTTATCACTGTCCTGTATGAAAAATGCTGTTCATAGCTGTATCTCAGAACAGAGTGCCTGTCGACGTAGACCCTTTGTGATATCTTCATTTCTCATTCTTTGTTTCACAAGATGATTCCCAAAGAGACAAAAAAAATTTCGCGAGTTCATTTTGAACATGATCAATCATATTTCGATAATCACAATATGAGCTCACCTGTCAAGTCGATGAGTCTCAAATTATCCAGGATTGATTCCACTATCTCCTCAGAGATGTGAGTCAGTTGATTATCCCTCAGATTCAAGATTTCGAGAGAACTCAGGGTTCCAAGTAAGAAAGCAGGTAATACTGTCAACCTGGGGATAGACAGACTAAGATTTGTATGATATCAATCCATATCAGCGTTGTTTCTTCAGACATGGCGAAAATTGAAAGGCAGAGCAGGGTTTCCGTTTTCCTCGCGCAATATATTTTTTGCTTCAAATATGGCTTGACAAAACCGGGAGGAAAAGGAATTTTGTTTGAAGGTGAACATATCATATATTCTGCTGAGTGGATGGGAAATTGCTCCTCTTGGATGGGAAGTGACGCGACGAGTCAAGACGTGATTCGACTGGAGACGATTCACGCGGTTGCGTTACACAGAGATACTAGTAGCACATGGCAGACGACGCATAACCTCGCAAACCGCGAGCAGATGCAGTAATTGAGTTTGAATCGACTCTTGCAGACACCTACAGATTGTTTCGGATAACTCAAGATGATTCTGGATTACTCTAGCTCACGCGTGTGAAGGTTCATGAGGAACTCATTCTTGAATTTTGAAAATACAACGTTTTCCGAAAGTACTGATCGACCGGGTACCGGGCTATAGCTAGTACTTCAAACATTCCGAATTCGCAGAGGAAGAATTTTTTGATAGTTCTGAATTTATCTGGGAGCGGTTTGAAGATGAGCTATTTTGACGTATCGATGGTACCGTTTTGGCGTATCGGATGTATCGTTGATAGTGTCGCGCGTATCATTCAAGCGTATCGCGTGTATCGTTTCGGCGCATCGCTATCGCTGCGATACAATCTAGAGATACGCCATACTCATATCCTCAATTATTTATGCTATCAATCTTTGGACGGATTGACTATGCAAGCTTTCATAAACGTGCGCCTCGATCTCCCGTTTGGCATCCGGATGAGGCCATACTTGCCAGCCTTGGGCGTGCTCCGGAATCTCGGGGATAGGCTGGGGCTATCATTACGGGCGTGCATCGGCTCCCGAGGATTTGAGAAAGGTCGAGTGTCATTGTTTCCACACTAGCGTGAGTGAGTGGCTGCAGGCCTTGCCTGCGAGCTCGGATTATTATCCTTCGTTCGCTACGAGGAAATACGGGGCGGAGGAGAGATGGGACCTGGTGAAGCTCGAGCAGCCTGCCGACGCAACCACCCGTGTTTTTCGAGGTACTTGAGGTCTTCACAAGGACGATGAGGGGTACTCACATGTCGGGCACGGCCCCGGGCCCACTCGTGGCTCATTGGCCCCATCGAGATGGCACTTGCACCTTTTCTCTCCAACTCTTCCACCAATACAGCCGCCGACCGAGGGGGTTATGGGTGCATGCAGTACGTAACCCATGTTCCCGAGACCACTGCCACTGCTCTCCTTCACGAAGATCACTCACGGCACCCACGAAGAACTGCTGGAGGCACACTTCGCCGTGACGAGGCCCGTACAACCAAGCCAACAGAGCCAACCACGTGTTGGCCGTGCACACGCGAGACTGTGCGGCCGACGCACTGCTGTCATCGCTCACGTGGGTAATGCATCTACTTCTTTGCGCGAAGCGTGTAAATCTGGTGAGAGATGACTTGGCAAGCTGCGAATATCACTTCAGACCCGGAAATCAGCTCCTCCGCGATGATTCAAGCCGCGAACAAGGGTATGGGATGATTTTCTTGTCTTGTCTCCCGAGGTTTAATCTTCGCGGATTGTCCCATTCTCATTTTTTCGAAATTAGGTGCAGAACGTGAGCCGGGACAGACCAGCAGAGCCTACGACTTGTATAGCCATTCGCGACCGTAAACTTGCGTGTCATCGGCCAAGGTTTCATTTGCGTTATATACGAGCGCTCACCGGCTGAGTTAGTGAGCGCCCGTTTCCGTCCGTGACGAATTGCCCGTTTTTGTGCGTACTCTAGCTGAGCTAATGAGCGCTCGTTTCCGTTCGTGACAGATCACCCGTCTTTGCGCATGCGACAGCTGAACTGATGAGCACGCGTTCCCATCCGTGACAGATCGCCCGTTCTTGTCCGTGCCCCAGCTGAGCTAACCAGCGCCCATTCTCGTCCGTGACAGATCGCCCGTTCCTGCCCGTGCCCTAGCTGAGCTAGTGAGCGCCCGTTCCCGTCCGTGACCGATCGCCCGTTTTTGTCCGTGCCGTGGCGGAGCTAACCAGCACCCGTTTCTCTCCGTGACAGATTGCCCGTTCCCGCCCGTGCCTAAGCTGCAGTAGTGAGAGCCCGTTCCCGTTCGTGACGGATCATCCGTTTCTGTCCGTGCCGTAACTGGGCTAAGCAGCGCCCTCTCCCGTCTGTGACGGATCACCCGTTCCTGTCCGTACCCTAGCTGAGCTAGTAAGGGCCCGTGTTCATCCGTGACAGATCCCCCGTTTTCGTCCGTGCCCTAGCTGATCTGATCAGCACCCGTCTCCATCCGTGACAGATCGCCCAACGCACGCGAGCAAAATTTTTCCATAGTTCTCCTCATCATGAGTCCATAACAGAAGAGGGCCGATATAGCCAATGCGATGCCCAGGGGGTCCTCAATTGATGCTCAGGAGATCCCGCACGTATTCAGCATGAGATGGAAATTTCAATTTGTGCGCACTTGAAATATTGTTCCCTTTGGAGAAAAAAATTCCAGGCAAAGCCGTTCATTCGTTCGTTCCTTGACATTTTACACTGTATCTATCAAATTCTTGACCCTCTCAACTCAGTTTTGAGTACCATCCGGACACCTCTAATGATCTTCTCCTCTCGATATCTGTAACTTTTCATGTCATCAATTCCCCGAAAACAGATCACATGTGTCTGTAGCGAGCCTCTGGCACGGGTCACGTCTCATTCCCAACTTCAAGAGCGAAGAACGGTAACGTAACGAAACGCTAAGAACGATTCCAGTGTGGCGTCCAGCGTCCCCGAATGAATAGAATTCGAGAAAGCACTGTGTTCGTTTTCTCTTCATTCGCTTATAACATTCTTCCAACTCATGTGATTCGCATCTGATGTTATTCCTGATTATTTCTCAGATGAAAGCCCTCTCTTGAACATTCATCCAAGACATTCCTGTTGTGCGATATGTCTATTCATTTAAGAGGAAATTTCTTTCAAAAAAAGTCACCACAAACTAGGAGCGATGAAAAAATTCCCAGTTGAGCTATAAAACCTGAATCCCCCACACCATTACACATCGTACAGATGTTTCATATCAGAGGTGGTATCTATAATTCCCAAAATTGTAATTATCACATCATTCCCGATTGATGGTAATTATCTCGGGAGGAATCTCCCCTCAGACAAACAGTTGTAGCTCAGATGAGAAATAGTTCAGAGAAATTTACACATAGCCTGCCACCGAGAGCCCTTGCATCGCCTGAGTAGGAGAGCAGATAGCAACCGACGCTGGCTGCGACATCGTCTCACCGAAAGTGGTGAGTTGGCGCAATTCAATGGGTCTATGGCGATGTATGCTCCACAGCGTCGTACGAAGGAACGAGTTCACTCTGACGAGTGACGAGGAAGGAAAATGTGCAATCTGGTGTTGTGCTTTCTTCAGGCCAGTTATCTTTTTTCAAGTGAGTTCGGCTTCGACAGGGGAAAATTTGATGCTCCCTCGTACTGAATCCGAATAATGAATCAGCCTCGGCTATCATCTCCCTATACATTCGTTTTTGAAATCTTTCCGAGCGATAACTCGATCTTCTGGTAGAGTCAACCGCCGCTCGGAATCGTTTCGAAAGTCCTACGTTGAATCCGACCGGTACTTCGATACGACACTCCGGAGCTATCTCAAGGGCCCTCATGCGATATATGTGCGGGATCGCCTCAGCATCAATCGAAAACCCCCTGGACATCGCATTGGCTATATCGGCCCTCTCCCGCTATGGACCCATCACAAGAAGTACTATGGAAGAATTTCGCTCGCGTTCGTTGGGCGATCTGACACGGACGAAAGCGGGCGCTGGTTAGCTCAGTTACGGTACGGACCAGGATGGGCCACCTATCACGGACGGAAATGGGCGCTCACTAGAGCAGCTTGGGCATGGGCGGAAATGGACGATCCATCGGAGACGAGAACGGGCGCTGGTTAGCTCAGTTATGGCACGGACAAAGAACGGTGATCTGTCACGGACGAACTCGGGTGCTCATTAGCTCAGCTAGAGCACAGACAAGAACGGGCGATCTGTCGCGGACGGAAACGGGCGCTCACTAGCTCAGCTAGGGCACGGGCAGGAACGGGTGATCTGTCATGGATGGGAATAGGCGCTCACCAGTGCAGCTTGGGCACAGGCAAGAACGGGTGAAAGGTCACGGACGAACTTGAGAGCTCTTCAGCCCAGCTAGGGCACGGAGAAAGATGGGCGATCTGTCATGGACGGGAACGGGCGCTCACTAGCTCAGCTAGGGCATGGACAAAAACAGGCGATCTATCACGGATGGGAACGCGCGCTCATCAGTTCAAAGGCTGTCGCACGCGCGAAGACGGGCGAAGTGTCATGGACGGAGACGGGCGCTCACTATCTCAGCTAGTGAGCGCTTGTATCCAATGCAAATGAAACCTTGGCCGATGACACGCAGGTTTACGGTCGCGAATGGCTATGCAACTCGTAGGCTCTGCTGCTCTGTCCCGGCTCACGTTGTGCACCTAAATTCGGAGAAATGGGAATGGGACAATCCGCGAGGAGTGAACTTCGAAGGACAAAACAAGGAAATGATCCCATACTCTCGTCTGCGGTTTGAATCATCGCCGAGGAGCTGATTTCCAGGTCTGGAGTGACATCCGCAGCTCACCAAGTCATCTCTCACCAGATCCACACGCTTCGCGCGAACGAGTGGATGCATTACCCACGGGAGCGATGACAGCAGTACGTCGGCTGCACAGTTACGCGTGTGCACGGCCGACACGTGGTCGGCTCTGTTGGCTTGGTTGTACGGGCCTCGTCGCGGCGGAGTGAGCCTCCAGCAGTTAATCGTGAGTGCCGTGATCGATCTTCAAGTGTTGAAAATAGCGCACGGCTCTCGCGGTGCTCAACCATTCGAGAGAGTCTGCGCTAGCGAAGGAAGGAGAGTACGCAGCCTGAGCCCGGCTCGAATTCTCCCCTCCGCGCGCAGCTATTCTTGAACCTTGCCACCGTGCTGCGCAGTCGCGCACTTGCTCCGATTCTCGTGCACGAGCCTCGCGGTGGATGGATAGTTATGCCACAGAGTGGGGAGAAAACAGTAATTTCCGGCAAGAATCGTTACCACGCGAGTAATTGAGCTACCAGTATGATTCAAATTGGATTCTCTCCGTCTTCCTCAGTTCCACACAACATTCTTACGAAGATTCTGATTGGAGCATTCTTTGCGGTTGGAATATAGTTATGAGCCAGATTTGAGCAGAATTAGAGGTCGATCACACAGACTGGGTGGTAGGGGCTCGTCTTGAGCGACTAGTACCATCATGAAAATAATTGTTATGCCTCCTGGGTGATCATATCTATCATTTGTCAGCATGTGAAGGATCGGGGGGAGCCGCCA
Organism: Eretmocerus eremicus; assembly: GCA_030522705.1. Classification (NCBI taxonomy): domain Eukaryota; kingdom Metazoa; phylum Arthropoda; class Insecta; order Hymenoptera; family Aphelinidae; genus Eretmocerus; species Eretmocerus eremicus. Next base: position 6,113 of record JAPYYZ010002526.1, on the reverse strand, counting down.
AGGATGTGGATGGATCAAGAGAGAAATTCATGAATCGAGCGGTATTAATCGAGTCGAGTTGTGAATCCGTCCTTCTGCTACTCCGAAATCAGTTGTCATACCTTTTGCCATCGAATATCTTCCATTCGCGAACGGATAGAGGTTTTTATATGGCCGCCAAGGTCACCGAGATCGATTTTAAAGAAGAATCTCCGAGTCAGATTCGGGCGAAATTGACTGATAATGACGCGTTTATTGATACAGGTGGATTTTTCATATGAAAATGAGCTCGTTCCTACTCCAAAAATTTTGGATCAAATTTCGGGCATTGTTGTCTATCATTTGCAATCAGATAGAGGATCGAATTGTCGCTAGAAAATCTGGGAAGCTGATTGAGGGCAAAATTTTATTGATGATTACTCCGCACCCGTAGGCAAAAATTCGCTCCAATCAAAATTCTCGCAGGTGCATCGTGTAGAGCTGGAAAAGACGGAGAGAATCCATTTTGGATTATACCGATAGCTGAATTAATCGCGTGACGACAATCTTTGCCCAGAATTACTGTTTTGCCCCACTGTGCGCCGGCGCTCGCACGCCCATGCACCGCTGCACGCTGGTACCCGCGCAAGCCGTACCTTCGCTCGCATAGGTGCGCGAACGGAAATACATTCTTATCACTTGTGCACAACAGGTTGAGAACGGTGATGAACTTTCGGGACGTTGTGGTTCTATGAATTTTCTATTGCATATGACTTTCGTCAACTCGTCCAATGTCGGAGCGAGCACACATCTCTCAAGACGCTCTCTCCATGTTCTCATTCGAGGTGAGAGGGATAAATAATATAATCCAGATGAATCAATGGTGGATCATGATTCAATTCTCACCCTCAATTCCCGCCAGTTCTCAAAATCATCATCATCATCATCGCAATCGGGACATGCACATTTCAACGGTGCATCGAACTGATCCATTTCTACGCTAAGTAGTCCACTCCCTATCCGTTTGAATATCATCCACAATATTGAGCGGTCAGCCTCGCCTCGCAAACTGGAGAATTTTTCCGGATACTTGCGGAGCCAGCAACACATATTTGCAGGTAGGATCTCTCGAAAAGACTGGTTCAAAATGACTGCAATTCGCTCCTTCTTTGCAAATTCAAATCTTAGCACCTTGTACGCATAGTCAAGTTCCATTTCCCCAATATCCATTGAGGCATAGCTACGTCTGAGGAAACCGTAGACAGATCTCTGACTCTGCTCTATCTCTACTGTCTAATCACTGGAATTCAAAATAAATCTAGCACAACGTTCATTGCAAATCATTTGAGGCGAGGCCGTACACCGGGCCTTTATTGGAAGAAACCTAGTGAATTATAGGTGGCGCCACTGCAATTACCGCCCGTCGCTAAATCGCGAGACGGCAGATGGCGCCACCATGACCGTTTGAACAAAACGAGGTGTCTAACCCAGGGTATCATTTCCATGCTTCGTGAATGTTTATCTGCAGCATCATTGACATGATGGGGGGCTTTTTCCCAAATACCGGAGAAGATCACGGGCAAAATTTGCTTCTTGACCGTCGGGACAAAATATACAGAACTGACAAAAAACCCTCTCGTTTTATTCTAGAGTCTCGGATCCATCTCAAACGGGCTAGAAAGTGATCTGCCCAGTTCCAGGGATCATCTGCATCATTTTCTGAATGGAAGAGGATTTTTTTCTTATCACCGGATCGAATCGCCAACGAGACTCGCTCCTCGACCCTCGGGAGGGGGGAGTACAAAACCGAAGAAAATAGCTCTGCTTCTTCCCAGAGTCTCGGATCCGTCCTAAACGTGCTAGGAAGTGATCTCACAAGTCTCAGGAATCACTCCAATCATTCCCAAGATTATAGAGGATTTTTTCCCAATTACCAGGTAGGATAGCGGGCGAGACTTGCTCCTCCACCCTTGGGGGGCGGGCCTGGCCCCCCCCCCCGGGGGGGGGGGGGGGGGGGGGGGAGAGTACAAAACCGACAAAAATGACTCTCGTTTCTTCCTAGAGTCTCGAATCCTCCCCAAAAGTGCTAGAAAGTGATCTGGGAAGTCTCAGGGATCATTTACATTATTTTCTGAATAATAGAGGATTCTTCTCCTATGACCAGGTCGGATCGCGAGCGAGACTCGCTCCTCGACCCTCGGAGGGAAAAGTACAGAACCGACAAAAATCAGTCTCGTTTCCTTTTAGAGTCTCGGATCCATCCCAAAAGTGCTCGTGAATGATCTCTGACATCTCAAGGATCATCTGCATTATTTCTCGAATGATAAAGGATTTTTTTCCCTATTACCGAGTCGGATCGCGAGCGAGAATCGCTCCTCGACCCTCGGGGAGAAGAGTACAGAGCTGACAAAAATCATTCTCGTCTTTTTTTAGAGTTTCGGATCCATCCGAAAAGTGCTAGTGAATAATCTCTGACATCTCAGCGATCATCTGCATTATTTTCTAAATGATAGAGGATTTTTTCCAATTATCACGTATGATCGCGGGCGAGATTCGCTCCTCAACCTTCGAGGCGAGGGGTACAAAACCGAAAAAAGTAGCTCTCATCTTCCACAGAGTCCCGGATCCATCCCAAAAATGTTGGTCAATGATCTCTCTGGAATTCAACTGCTCCCATATCCCAGGCCCGGGCTCATGATAGGTGTGGAAGTGTTGAAACCTTCACCACTATTGAAGCCTCATTACTTTCGATTCTGAATCACGCACGCGTGCCCCTGATGCTGCCGAGCGAGATTCTCAGAGTGGCCTCATCTTTCGGACTGCGAACGCCGAGCGAAGATTCGACCAGCTCGTGCTCCGCGGGCCTGCAGGTTAGACTACCGTGTTCGCGTTTCAGAGATTTCGAGAGTTTTATCGTGAGCAGCGGTTGAGGATGCGGGTGTACTCAACGTAATCACTGAATCCAGGGGAATTGTATTCATCAAACGGAAGAGTCACTAGATCACGTGGTAAAACAGAACTATACGGCCTTCCCTTAAGAATGATTACACATCCGATTCACTCACAAATCCTCCAGCCAGATGAATGCACACTTCATTCGCTGACGACTGGAACGCTTCAAGCAAGACTGATGAGCTTGCAGAGTCGCTTGGTCACACCAAGAACTATTCCATCCTTCTGGCTCTAAGCCCGAGCAGCGGAAATTCCAGTCTCATTCTGAACAGTATTACATAATTGAGTGTAAGACCGCGCACACACCGATCTCATCACAAGATATTCTCTCGTGGGATCCAACTATTGTGTCCATGACCCATCCCAAGCCATTTGACGAGAACCTGATCCCCTCGTCTCCTCACGACTTTCTCAACCAAGTAGACAACAGGATTTTTTACACGCTGTGATTCGTGCACGTGGGAACCTCCGAAAATCATTCCATCGTTATAATCTTCGAGCAAGTAAGTCACCGGATCCGTTCTCTTAATTTCCACAATTTCGAATACTTCCGTACTCCAGTTCCGCGAGTATCCTTTGTCGAATACATTTTGCAAGATTTCAATAATTCGATCTCGATTCGGAGATTTTTCCCAGACTTGTGCTGGCTTCAAGCCGATCGTTCTATGCTTTGTATCATCAAAATCATCGATAACACTTTGCAAAATATTCATCCACTTGTCATCCCCATTTAGAAGAAATTTACGCCACAAACGCTGCTTCATCGTTTGTATGAAGCGTTCCGCATAGTTTGCTTTCTGAATGCTGTGCGTCGAATAAGAGTTCATCTTTCCCCGCTTCATGAGTGCTGAGGAATGGTTATTATAGAATCCCTTTCCCTCGTTAGCTCAAACATTATCCGGGGAGTTTTCTAAGCCGACTCTTTTGAGATTCTTCATGGAAGCACGAGTCACATCCTTATTTGTCTTTGTTTACAGTGGCTCAGCCCAAGCATATTTAGAGAAAACGTCCATGACAGTCAGAATATATTTGGAATTCTCATTGAATCTCGCTTGATCGATCATGATTGCGAGATCGATCTACCACAAATCATTCACAGTTTCCACTACAACCCTCCTCCGAGGGGAATTTCTCCTGTAGTTTCTGCACTACTTGTATCCTTTCTGGAGTATATTTGTTATAATACGACGTCTTGCATCTTTACGTGGTAACCTTTTTCAAAAAGCCATCCACGCTTCCGAGGAACGACCTGTTCTCCCCTATTCCTACCTCATTCTGATCAAATTTCACACTCTTCCCGAGAACCTCTATTTCACGTTCATATCTTTCAACAACTCCTTTGACTTCGGAGTCAGAATCTGCCAAGTATGTCTCATTCGCAGCTAATCAAGACGATATATTTGCAATTTTTTCTGTATATCCATCGATTTTTGATATGGTCTCTCTCATTCCTATTCCCAATTCGGCGATAGCATTTTTATTCGCTCTAATATTTCCGTCAAAAGATTTCATTTGCGAACCACGTTCTTTCGAATCGTTATCCAGTGATCGTACTTTCGTTTCAAGAGACTGCAAGTTTCGATTGATTTCTTCAGTATTACGAATAAACCATGTTTCAAGATGGATAGAGGGTTCTCATGGAAGATGCCAGCTCAGTTGGACCCTCCTGACAACTTCCGAACTCGTCAACATTCATTGCTACACTGACGCAAACTGAGAGATATGTTTTCTCTATAAATCTCTCCATCAAAGCATCAATCATCGAAGTGAATTTTTGAATACTGCCGTTTATGGGGTTGAAATTGTATTTGAAGCAATCAAAAGAATCTTTATTGTAAATGAAACGTTATACAATTTGCTTCCACGTGAGCTATGGAACATATAGTTCTTAGAGCACATCTGTAGCGTTCAATATTGTGGAACATACATGGGTCAAATGGATAGTTGCTCTCATTATGATCATACCCAGATATGGTCAATTCATCATACACATTGACAACTTCGATGTTTGGATGTGTTGAGAAGAAACTTGGTGCAATTTGTTTCAGCCACGTCTCCTTCTCATTTCCCGTTATGAATTTGTAGATCGGTTAACCATCGTTTGGCTCGCAGGCATCCAATAGACTCGCTTCAAAACTCCCAGCTTTGGTGTGAGGGATGGAACCCTGATTCCAGAACAATCCATAATGATGTTCCGTACACCATTTCGGTGCTACTCTATCTCCTTCAGAGAGATTCTTGATTGTTTAGGGAGACATGGAAAGTCAATAGTCGAAATTGAGTGCATTTGCATCTGCTATGATAGCTTCCTCTATGATGAATTTCTCTCCACCCCGAAATTCTTGTAAATCTACAAACAAGATGACTGATTTCTTGGCCGACGTGAAGTGTTCCGAATAAGTTTCCTCCCTCATTTGCCCAGCACTCATCATAAACTCAATCTTTGATTCAGTCACACTCTGAGAATAGGGAATGCTTGAATGACTCTGTTAACAATATTCGTCATTAGATTGTATTCAATCATTTTATTGTGGAATATGAGGCAATGAGTTGTTGTATCAGCAGGAATATTTTCTTCGCATTCAAACTCCAATCGAAAATCCACATTTGAGCTCTTGATGGATTCATTCTGTCGTGAGCAATCAATAACTACCATGAAGTAATTCCATCCGAAATTGACGGGATTGATTCATGGATGAAAATCTTGTGCGAAATTCTGATAGTAGGATGATACGAAAGACTGAAGCATTCTGGGAGCGATGCTTGTACTTTTCTTGTTCGCAGAATCCAAATTGAGGTTTTCGTATGGGAATGTGTTGGAATTGAAATACAGTGTCACGTTTGAAAGTTTACAATGATCAAAATCAGTAACATGTTTTTTTTCTCGTTCTTCCTCTTTGTCTGTAGAGCAAGAACAACATATCGAGGTTTCTCCAATTATCTCCAATCGTCGATCTGACAGCCCATACGTGCTTATTTGTCTGATGTAATATGGGGAACTCGAGTGATTCCCAATTTCTGAAGGCAGCCGGAAGAGACAGACCTCTCTTTAGGATTTGAAGCATGTGTAATCGTATTCGATCATTAATGTCATGTCCAGAATGAAAGACACGACATACACTGCTATTACACTACCCACTTACCCACCTACACACACATTCACACAACTCAGCTTACCCTCCCTAGTCCATCCATTTCCCGGT
>JAPYYZ010002525.1:0-12947 GCA_030522705.1 Eretmocerus eremicus | reverse complement strand
AAATGTATGTATTGTTTATGTGTTCATATTAAAGAGTAGAGTATATGTGATCATATTCTATGATTTGCTAAAGAGCTGGTTAGTTTATTGATAGAAATAATTCAAGAAAATGATTGATAATAAATATTCGTTTATACCTAGCTTCCTGACGTTCTTGATTCGTAATAACATGATATGGAGAGAATGAATATCTATTTATATGATGTCCCCCAACCCTACCGTACTAAATCATCCATCAACGGACTATTCATGAGAGAAGATTAACAGTCTTCTTGAAACTACATCATCCATTTTTCGTTCGTAGAGCATCAAAAATATGAAAACTTGCCAAAAAACATCTTTTTTGCAAACATGCTCATAACTTTGACAAAAAATAAGCTAGAGCAACGTTCGAAAACGATTTTGAAAGATATTGAATTGTTCTACAAAGTTTCATCAGTTTTATTAAGTTACCATGACTACCGTAAAAAATGCAGGAGATTGAAAACACCCCTCTGAAATGTGAAAATGTTCTTGTCTTCAACGTGGCGTAGCGAAAACCAGTCGCATCCTATGAAAAAACTTTGAGTCAACATTTCAAAGTACGGAAAAAAAGCTACAAAATGAGTCCAGATAAAGTCCATTTGGACCACGGGGGCCCGAAATATTCAATTTCGAAGATAGCAAGATCTTTTTCCCTAGTGAACCCATACTTTTGACCGGTAGTGTATAGTGTTAGCACAAATACAAAAATAACATGGCAATCGAGAGTTAAAAAGCTCTGCATCGGTCCAAGTTTGACAAATCTACATCTTTCATAACAGAGTATTCTAAATTTAACGAGATTGAGGCAAATACAATGTCCAACAGGGACTTCAGACTAACAGACTGAAGAAGACTCTTGAAATGTCCTCGATCATATTACATTTTACAAAGTTACATGCAGGCAAAATGGATTACCGCGAATGCTCATCAACAGAATCATCAACTATTCCCCCTTGAATTGGCATTTCGATCCGTGTGAGTGAGCACTGCATGCGCTGACAACGTATGGAACGATCCACTATATCACTCGCCCTGTAATTGTGAACTGGAAAATTTTAACAATTCACGCGCAACCGAGAGGTCCAGCACTTTTAGGAATGCCGTCGAATACAGCCCAGATTAAATGGTATAATACGTGGGGGATTATCATTGGCGGGCGCTCGTCGCGACTATCAATGCAGTATTGCGGAGGATCCGAGGCCGGATTATTGGCCTTGTTAAATAACAACGACGCTTGATGGCGCGCCCGCGGAAATTGGAGTGGCGTTACACGGAGAAACGGCTGTGAGTGCAATTAACTTCGTTGCATGCATTTTCCAACACAATGCAGCAAAGCGGCCGCTTTGATGAGGCCACTCACGTCCAGTTACGCCGGAGCCGGCGGTGAGCTCGTGTGATTTCCGATTTACAGCTTCGGATCGTATAATTCGCGCTTGTTCTTTTTTTAACTAAAGCTCGCTGTCGGTGCGCTCGATAAAAATTCAAATCCTGCAAGCTGCGCGCGCGTAAAAGAGCGGAGAGCTTCTGTCGATAAGTCGATTCTCGTCACGCTCGTAGAATCACACCTCCTCTCTCTCTCTTTGCCTCTTTTGCCCAAGCTCGTCTATTTGCTCGCCGAGTAATTTGCACCGTCAGTCCGCAGCGGCTGCAGCCCGCCGCCGCGCCGCGACGACAATTTCGAAATATACCGCGCGACTGCGAGCGCGGGAAAATTAAATAAAAGCCGCAGCGGTTGAGTGCGTATGTCGCTTCGGAAATAAAACCACCCACGCACGCGTAGCTTCACGTCTCTCGCTATGTACTGCTTTAATAAGGGAGATTCTCTGGGCGACTAGAACGGGGGGGGGGGGTGTCTGCTCTCGATTTTTAATTAAAATCGCGCCTCCGTGCAAAGCCGAGAACGAGAGACACGCGGCAAAGGCAAAAGCGGCAGCGAAACATCTAATTGAACGGTATCCTCGCCAGGCGAGAGACGCGCGCGCTCAAAGTTTAAACTGGAATTTATTAGCAGTCGCGGGGGCGAGCGAAGGGGTGAAAAAATGAGCTAGAGGGGGATTAATGGGACGCGCCCGCGAATGTGATTTACGAGGCGGCGTATTGGATATAGAGCCGAGAGAGGCAACGAGCGAAAAGTTGGCACTGCAGCCACTGATCGGGGCGCCGCCGCCGCCACTTTATTAAAAGTGAGCGGAATACTCGGACTGGAGCTTCGAGTTCGCGCTGTGTAGTCGCGTAGACTTATATCGCGTGCTCGTAGAATTGTCCTTTTTCGACTTGGCGCGCCCGCGTTCGTAATTTTGGAGCTGCCTAATGAGCTGGAATGTTTTATTGTTGTCGGCGGCGCGCACACGCTCAGACGATGAAGGCCCCACGCTTTTGTTTCATTCGACGAAACTTCGATGGAATTCTGTCGTCACGTCGTATTTCGAGCCTCGGAATACGCCGAGCAGGTGTTTCGATGATTATTGCTCTCGTTTCGATGCCTGTAATGGTGGATCCAATGCGTACCTATAGCCGAGAGGGAATTGCATATTGTAGCAGCTCGTATTACTGAATGTCGATGTTTCTTTCCTTTCATGTCATTGCAGGAGTGGTGGGTATTACATTGTGATGTGGTCAGTGTGAATAAATGAAAAAGTGCGGTTTTTGTTCGACTAAAATTCGGAGGGATTTTGGAAATTTCTGTTTTTAATGAATCATCATGGCGAGCGGTACGCGCTTACTGATCTCATACATGCACAATTAAGCTTCAAAATCCTCTGGGCTTGGCGTTCGTAACAGAAATAATCAAAACCATCGACAATCGAATGGAATTTTGTATTTGGCACGGGAATCGTGCAAGTTGGATGAAGCTCCAGAGGGAAATAATGGAATTTAAAAGAGAGCTGGTCTTTTTGAGCTGAAAAAATTCAAAGTATTTTGGAGATTTTCCTTTGTTCCTGCCGACCAATAGCAGAAACTCCGTGAATTATTCGGTTGAGTAAAATCTAGCATTATTTCGTCATTGTTGCTGGTCGGTAATCATTTTGAATAATCCATTTCTGGATCTTTACTATGCACGGAAAAAGAGTGCCAGAAAAGAATTCACAATGGCAAAGTGAATCTCTTCTGAATATTTGAGTAGAACGTTTTTAAAGCTCTTAATTCTCTAAAAGCTGCCAACTGCCTAATGATTCCTTCCACCCTTGACGAATGTGAAAAGTTTTTAGATTATTTGGCTCTTCTGAATAATCTACAGCCTGTACGCCATTTTACCAGATTGATCCTCAAAATTTTGGTCTTATCATCCTGATTCTCTAATCTTCCCCTCGTCACATGAGATCAAGGTAGCGAATTCAATTAATGATTGTGAGTCCAAAGCAGAGTAGGACTGAAGCTTCGCCCAATTACTCCGCCGCAATCAGTGAGATTCAGTAAAAATTGATCTCCACTCCCACAATTTCAGTGAAATCTCATTGATCCTCAGTGGAATTTCACTGATCTGCTGGAGTGAAGTTCCTTTGATAAATTCAGTTGAGGTCGATCTTCACTGGTCCGCACTGGTTGCGATGGAGAGAGTACGCTGTTGGAAGCATTTGTCAACCACGTGTTTGTCCTCAATGAAATTGGATAAACGTTCGCGAGAACGATCTCCTCGCGGGCTCTCTACGGCAATTGGGGCGCATTGGAATACGGATCGGATGAAGAGAGGAGGAAATTCTGTCTGTGCAGGTCTTGAGAGCGAGATCGATGGTGGATAAGTTGCAGTACAGCTCGGCGTCTCGAGTACCTCCCCCGAGCTGCGGCCTCCTCAACACGTACAATGCGAGCGACTCCTCGGTTGCCGCCACCACCACAACAGATTCGGGTAAGCTGCTCCTTCGACTCTGCGTCGTTGGTCGTGTTCTATTGGTACAGTTGAAACTCGATTGTGAGAGATGAACGACGATGAGCAAAACTTGGCAGGGAGCCATATCGACCAAGTCTATGGCTTTCAATTGTGCTTTTACTTGCAATTGCACGTCGCAGCACCGAGCGATTGCGCCCACATTTTGATAGGAATATCAGCGCAATCGATATCTCGTCACCCGATAGCATCGTGCATGAATTGATGAATTATAAGTAGCTACAGACATTTAGACGTAGCTCAGCTGAGTGATCTCTACATGAAAATAACCTTCATCACCAATCTTTTTAATTATTACAAACACAGTAATAGTTCCTGACCCAGATCAGTGATGACGGAGGATCAGTTTTTGATTGGCATTTCGAGATATTTACTTTGCCGGTATAATTGAAAACGCCGTTGTATTGAACCATTTCATCAGTTGGCTTGACGAAATTTCCGTACTTTGGGATATTTGTACTCCTCCATGTAACCGCAGCTTCTCAACACTCAATATTTTTCCATTCACTTCATCAGCACTTTTGGCAAGGTAAAACTTGCACTTGAGTCAAGCTGTTCTTGAGAAAAGGAATCATGTTACGAAGTGTCAATAAAACCAAGGGAGGAAGAAAATGTTGATGCAGAATTTTCTTGAAATGCTCAACGCTCTAATAATTGTTCAACGGCTCGGATCTGAATCATTTCACACCCTGCTTCTTCTATGCACTCTAAATTCCTTGGAGTCGATATTCTCTCTGAGTATGTAAACTTCTATCTGTCTCCAACTGCAGAGTCAGAAAGAATCGATCTCCCTTAGAAGAAACTTCGAATTCAACTTGTAGGAAGTGGTTCTGGCTCGTTTATCATGCGAAAAATACGTTAGTCAAACGTATAATATTAAATTCCGTCCTCGATTACTCGTTCACCCTCACTCAGCTCTCAAATCTTACTTACTCGCTTCGTTAGCTTCTGAGGATCATACGAAACTCATTTATTTCTGAGTAATTTCATGATTCCTCACAGTCATGTTCGGAAGCCAAATTAAGTTCTACGAATCACAAATGACCTTGAATATTTTGCGTTCAAATTTGACGGACGCGTCAAGTTGATTTCAGGGTGTCGTCGCATTATAAATAACAGAGGATCAGTTTATCTACCAATTAAAGGTAATTATTTTTTCAATAAGGGGGAAAAATCCATTTCTAATCTCAAAGAAAGCACCGCTTGAAGGGAATTTCGCCTCCGAAGAATCTAGAGTGTGAGATCCAAAATACCTCCACTTTTGGACAGACCCGAAAGCTAAACTCAGAAGACTGCCGACACCTAGTTAAACCACTCGAGAATTGACTCGGAGCCATCGCAAACATCGAGTGAAGTGAACTCGAGTGAAGCATGCACGGCTTCGCTCCGTACGCGGACGACGAGTGTGCAACTCACTGTCTGGTATACACTCCGCTCGCGTAAAACACCCCCGAGGCATTTGGGTGACTCGCGAGATCCGATCCCCAGACGCGCCCGACTCGTCTCAAATTCCCCATTTGGATTCGGGACGCGACGCGTCTCGGCGTCGAATCGAATATTCAATTCTTGCGAGAGCTCGCGGGCCCCCGAGGCTCTCCATACGTATCTGCCCGCCGCCACTCGAGTGCCCTCGGTGTATCTCAACCCAGCTCCCTCTCTTATTTTCAGCGCCAGGCGATAATTTTGGAGATAGGTGCGCAAGCGAGAGCGGGAGAGTCGATTTTTCAGCTTATCCATGGATAGATACCGTGTGAGCCCATGTTGGAGATTCTCGCAAAAGACCGGAAATATTGGTGGGGATAAATTTGTATCGGTGGCCGAGGTAAATTGGGATTGTGTGAATTTCAGGTACGAGGGACGACGTTCTTGTGGGGATGAACGAGAGGCCGTCGGTTCCACGGAGCAACCGAGCCGAGGGCGCCTGGACTCGACATGGATACGAGGTCGAAGCGTGAGTTGACTGCTGCACACATTTCAAAATGAGATTATTTTATTCACTTGCGAGTACCGGAACCAAAAGCGAGTAACTAAATGTTTAGAAACGCGCCACAAGTAGTTGAAGAAATGCACATCACTGTAGTGTTGAGCTTTCGCATTTACTTACGCCCTCGGCGAATTCGATGCGCCAATGCCACGTTCTTGTACGGTCGATCTGTCTGCGTAGTGATATCTCAACCTGCTCTTCGATGTAAATTCCAAACAAAAAGGCTTTTGAATGGATTCAACTGCCCAAAGAGATCAGAGGATTCAAGAATATTTTCAGCTCTCGTAGTTTGTGAAATATCTACAAGACCTATTAGAATCGGATTCTGTTCTAGCTTTTACTCGCTATAGTCGATGAAAATGTATGAGCCATGTCGGTGCATTTTGCGTATGTATTTGCATTCAGGCGGACAAATGAATCGAGAAATTAGAGCGCGGTTAATGATTCAAGCTAGAGAAAACAGCTTACCTCCACATTCAGGTTCTGAAATCGGGATTTTTGTCGGTAACAGTGAAGCCTACCAATGCGCGAACAAAAAAACACATTGGGACCGCAGTTGAAAGGTAACACCGTATTCGCAGTACGCGAGGCATTATTTCAGTGAAGGTTTTGAACGAACCGAGCTGTATTGAAAGAAAAACCGGACCACGAATATTCGGCTGTTCCATTGCGTTGCGTTTAGATACATGTAACTTGTAGTCAGAGGACTGGAAAAAGGATGACTTCGCTGTCGAAATGGTTTCAGGCAGCGCAGGTTTTGGTGAAAAATGACCAAAGTAATTTTTTCCCAGGTTCAAAATGATAAAATTGGAATAGGTGACAAGCCTGATTTAGAGGCATCTGTTTCACGAACCAAATTCTATTTCTCGCTTCCCAAGGAGCGACAGAAGCGGTTTCGAATTAGCGCAGGATATGTGCCGATCGAGATCACTAGTCGCACCACCGTCACAGTTGGAATTAAGTTCGTCGATTTTCGAACGATTTCTGCCCAACTACCGTCAATTCGTAATGCGGGCCACTAAGCGTAATGCCGCGAGCTCGCGGTCCTCTACACAAACAACTAGTGGTATAATGAACAGTGATGGCCAAACTCATCACTGATTCATCCCATTTTCCAGGATTCCACAAATCGTCAAACAATTATCCTCGCGAAGATACGATTAGAAGTTGGCGCAACTTTGGCGTCGCATTCCGCGAATCGGCAAACCACCCATGTCGAATCCCGTTTACTGACGATGTCACAGCTATACAATGCAGCTCCGTGTGTGAAAGTTGATCGAGCCGTTGAGTCGTTGTGAGAAGTTGCTCTTGTCGGGTTACTACACTGTGCGGCACTGCCTCGCAGTGTATGCACGACATGCGATATGTGCAATAGAGTTGGAGGAGCCATGTCGAGGCTATATTGTACCTCCAGTACTGGGGCCAAATTCAGGCGCGTTGAATTCAAGTTTCATGCGGAAGCTGAGTGCCGCGGAAACTATACCGTCTCTCTGGCGCATTAGCTCGTCTCGGTGTCCTCGCTTTATTGATATTTTATGCCCGGGATGAGCTCGGCACATCCAAATTGAGAGCGGCTCTGAGACAATGAGAAACGCCAAGGCCCACGGATCCTCGGAGAGATCAACTCGTCTGTTCGCGATGAATTTTCGCGTCGCTATTATCTTACACGATGGCCGCGCAAAACTTCTGCATTCAAGGTTTATCAATTTACACTTTGTTTTTGACTTTTTGTACTTGCGAGCTTGCGCTTTACGCGGTTGTGTTCAGAGGTCTGCTATCGTGTGGAAAAAAATGTCTTCGCTAACTTTGTTTCACAGGGCTTCGGGTGACCATTTGGTCGGGTGACCAAGACCATGCGTTTGAGCTTTAGCTATAGCAAGCCCTTTCGAATAACTTGGAGTCAATTAACTAGCTACCATCCATGAAATTTATCCTGGTGTCTATTTCTAAATTGAGTTTATCCTGTCAAATTTGCACCGAGATCAACATCATTTCCAAGGATATGTATATTCCAGGACATGGATGATATTTCTCAATTAAATTATTTACTGACATAATCTCCCTGATACTCTGATAAATACCTCAATTTTGGACTCGTATGAAATTCTCAGATCTCTTTCGAGCGTATATCTAATATATCTATTCACGGAGTGGAATACTGACGATACTTCTTTCAAATATGCTTCCGGTAGGTAACAGCACCTAAAAATTTAGCTTGCTCCTTGGGAACCTGTAACTTGGACTAAGATATAATCATATCAGTAAGGGCGGCTACTGTGTACGCGAGAGATTTGCGTATGGCAGGATCCTGTTTTGCACTTGGCGAGCTTCCGTAGCGAAATGAGCAAGGGTATCGTATTTCAGAACAGAGCATATCCGGCTCTTACACAATATAAATAGGCATTCCATATAAATAAGGTATTGCCATCTGCATCCGCTTTGAGGCAAAACTCTGGTGTATTCGAGTCAAAGTCGATTCTCAAGAGATTGTGGCTTTCGAATAGCGTTATTTTCTCAACAAAATACCAAAATCTTTAAGTTCTAATCTTCTGAACATGCCAAAATCGATTTCATAAGCCTTTGGCACAAAGTAGATGTCGCAAACTTTTTCTAATTTGGTCAAAAAAACGTAAAAATGTTTGTATTTTGTCAAAAAATTCGAAAATGTTTATATGTGGTTCAAAGAATTATGCTATCTGGAAGCCACAATTTTGTAAGAATCCATTTCTGACCCAAAAATACTAGAGTCCTATCTGAATAACTCTTAGAACATTCATAGTGGATTATTTGAACGTGATACTCACAGGTTGAATTGCCTTGAAAAGCATATATTTCTTTTCATCTCTGGTCGGGTCAGAGAGTACAATTTAGCAGGAAAGTGCGAAGAGCGTATTCGTGTTTGCAGTAAATGGATGTCGTCCAAAAGATCTGGAATCTCCTGAAGCTGTATAATGCGTATCCGGAATGGGCTATTGTACCATGGTCGTTCATCCCCTCATTGCGAAGATTCCAAAGCGCATTGTACACCATCCGTAGTAAGCTCCTCTCCCCAGGCCAAACGAAAAATCTCTCATAGAGGCCTTACACCGAAATCGCATTCGATGCAGAGATCACCGTCACGAATTCTTGTTGCTCATAGCTGCTTCCGCGAGGAAACACCATCGAAATCGCGTATCGCCATCGAGTGGATCGATTTATGCCTACGGACTATCGAGCTTACGCATTAGCTCGTAGCATACAACTGTTGATCGCTCGGGGTCGAGTACACCGGCATTGCTTCGCGCGTCCAGAGTATAATATCCTCGCAGGATAATGCGCAATGGAACCCGAGAGCGTCAGTAATCTTGAGGCTATTCCGGCAAGCGAGCTGATTTGCGGACTATTGGACTCTGACTATTCCACTCTGTCCTCTGCGCTCTTTGTGAGTGTGGGGTATCTGTGAAATGGTCCCTCGACGAGTTTGAGCCTCGGGGTCTAGCGTTTGCTTTTTTTTTGCGATCGAGCCGCGCCAGTTCGTTGAATTTTTGGCGCCTTGTCACTCTGGATATAGAAACCTGCGGTAGAACTGGACGATACGCTACTTCTCGGTTGATCGTGTTACACCGAACTCGGCATGAATACTTTTTATCAGTCAATCTGAGCCTGCACTTACTCCCGATAGCTTGGGACGACGAAGAAAAGTGAATCAAATGTAGATTAGTTTGTTCTTGGCCAGGTGATTTTGGATAGTTCCTTTCTACTCATCGTTAGTAGTTTCTGTACAGTTCCATTTGACAAACATTTCTGGTAATTCTGTTTTTCCTAGTCGATTTCAGACAGTTTCTTCTCACTCCGACGATTCTGGATAGCTCCTCTCCACTCTAAGCTAAAGCTATCATTTTCCAGCACTAAAGGGAGACAAACACCAAATCTCAAAAATATAGCCAAATCCGTGATTTGCAGGTCGGACACGTTCCTGGTAAACTCACCCACCAGGGAATGTACGTACAGTGCATGAGTTCGTACTGTACAGATGATACTAGAGTAGGAATATGGAGTACGGACGCACGAGCATGCGCTCAAATTGTACACTTTAATCCATGACCTGCCGATTGCACCGTAACGCGACATTCTGCACCGCGTAACTGACGTTCACAACGCATTTTCTTCTTGTACTCATTCTCAGTTGAGAGGCTCAATAATCCCTCATCCGATTTGGGTTTGCTTGCAGGTGGCGATCGAGCTCGATTGGCAGTGGGCCCGGGCGTCGACAGTACGTGAACGAGCTCGCTGAACAGATGCGTCGAAAACAGCGCATAGCACAGGTAAAATCATACGGAATCAGCAATATTGCTTCTCTGGATCACTCAAGTGATTAGCAAACAGACGTGTGGAAAACTCTCGCCTGTCCGACGAGATCTCGGGAATACGCAGGCCTAGATCTTGACGCACACTTATGTATGTCTAATATGTTGAAATTTGGGAGAAAAACTTTGGAAAGTGAGTGAGTGGCTCCAGCGCCAATTAGAATGAAAAAAATGGTTCTTGCTACTTCAGACTCTTTCTTTCTCGACCAGTAAAAGTCAATCCAGAAAATTGACAGAATCATTTTTATGCAAATGCATTCGTTTGTCTTTATCTCATCTTCGAGATGCTCTTCTCAGAATCAAAGACTCTGAATTGGCCCAAAATAGAATAAAATTATGTTCTTGTCCTATCTTATAGGCGTATTACTTCGATGAATAAAGAGTATACCTAATCACCCGTCTCTCTTTTCGTCTATGTCTTGGGTCAACTTGATTTCTCGGTGATATGCTCATAAAATTGACCCTAAGTCAAATTCTGCGCATTTGATAGGAACATTTTGAACATGTAACCAAGGAGAAACAGCTTAATTCGGCCAATTTTTCACGCCATTATACTGGCCAAGAAAAATAATGAGAAGTGACGAGAATCGATGTCTATGTTCTCGGAAAAGCGTAGGTCAAGGGAGGGAGTAAATTGGAAAAAAGTACCTCAGAATTCCTATTGTGAAGTGTCGTGGAGTGAAGTGTCGCATCTCAGCGAGTGTGCGACCAAGTCAAACAGCCCGGTGCATGCAAGATCTCTGAAAATTTGCAGGAGGAGCGTCGTCGGGAGATGGACAACTGCCGCCGGCACATGGACACGTGGGCAAGGCTGTGGGGCAGGCCCGGACACGGAGCGCCAGCCGATCAGACCCTTAGACGCAACAAGCTCAACGAGACCCTCTATCGGGGCGGCGGCTGCGACCGGATTGAACAGTCGCTGCTCCTGCGATAGATGTGACGACGTCGCCTCGTAAGATCTTGCGCGAGCTCGTCAATTTGCTGTTGTAGGTGTGTGAATGCGAGGCACTTTTTTTCTCTCCACGCTGTGGCGTGCATTTTTGTCTTGCGAGCGTGCGCTTATGCAAGGCGCTAGAACAATTAATTTGCCCATTTAAACGAGATTCAGGTGATGAAGATACACGTAGAAAATAATTCCTGCGTCGATTCCGCACATGAATTCCTTCAGGCATCATTTTATCTGAACGCTCGCTGTAACAATTGAGTTCTTTCATCGCTGTGGGGAAACAGATATCACAGATGCATCTCAAGTGCGAAGCTCAATAATTTTCTAGCTAGTCAAATACTGAGTTATAAAATTTCTTCGATCGTCGAATGAGCATGATTATATCATTATTCTCTGACTGACAACAAACAGCGCGATGATGCTCAACACACAGATCGTAGGTATAACACGTTTACCTTTCAAATGGTTCTTTTATGTTCAAGTTGAGGGCGAGGATTCAAGTCATGACGAGTTAGTGAGAGATAAATCTTTTAGGCAGATGAATCTTAAGGAAAGGAACGATGAAATTTCATGTCATTAGGAGAGAGTCACAATTCCGGATCACGGAATCGCCTGAAACATGAGGCAAAGTCTCTTTCTGGCTCGAAAAGATGATACCTAATGCCTTAGGGTCTGACGCTCAAGCGTTTCTGAGTTACAGCCTCTGACATCAGCATTGCCCATAAAGGCCGATGTTAAAAAGTGATTTCTATAGATATACTTACTATGCTAATGTTGTGGGCCTCAATTCCAAACCGCTTGAGCGTTAGACCGCGTGACTTTAGATATCATTTATCATATCAAAAGGAAACCATACCCAAATTTTCAATCAAATCGGTGAGCCGGAGTTGTGCTCCCTTCCTCTCCTAGTCAGTGCGCAATAGACTGGAACACGAAAACAGCTCTTTGCTTTGATAATCAAAGTATCTTTATTTGAGCTGTCGAGATAGAACATTTGATCGCATTTCACAGTTTATGAGCTGGACTTACATGACGAATTTTCGCCATGATTGATGAATTTGCTCATCCGATGCTCATCTTTCATTGTTCATGGAATTAGAAGATTTTTAGTCGATAATTGTGTTTGTATCCAGACGCATAGGAGATTTTGAGAATAGAAGAGTAATGCTCGGGTGCTCTGGACCATCCTTTATTGTGGCGTAAAGCCAACATTTCGCTCATTTTTTGTCGGCTTCTTCGGCACGTCACGATTATGACATAATGTTAACTGTCAAGATTGAAATTATAATTACTCTTTAATGCTCAAATTCAGAAGATCATTCTTCACCCAGGCTTGTTTGTATATCATGCTCTCATCTCTCATAATATCAAAACGGTTCAAAATGAGGAATTTTCTCTGGAGCTCTTAATCGTATAATTACTCAATTTCTGCTTGGTGAACAGATTATCCTCGAATTTCATAGCTTCTCGAAACTCAGATTTTGACGTAGAGGATTAATAAGTTGTAACGACTATGAGAAAGACTTAAATTCCCTTTGTTCGGCGCAATTGCAGAGATGAATGCAGATCCCAACTATCATCATTGGATCACATCATGCCATTTGTAATCTCTCAAAGGACCCCGCACCAAATGAATGGGTCAGTGGCCCACGGTCAATCTCGATGAAATTGTACCAGATTAGAGATCTCGATGCGCTGATCAATTTTGTCAATGGGTGCGATGAGCGCCTATGCACCGTTTTTGAGATATTTTTCATCGAA
>JAPYYZ010002524.1:0-22123 GCA_030522705.1 Eretmocerus eremicus | reverse complement strand
ATCACGGGGTTGGCCGAATGTGCATTCGTTGGGATTTCTGCATGTCAGTCTTTTGACTGGGCTCGTAATTTCATGCTCTTACATTCTACGCTCTGATCACGCAGCGAATGCAAGCTCTCTTGCGAGTTACCGAACGAGCTTCCACTATAATGTCAACATAACCCCCTCCAACACCTTAAATTCCTTGATTTCGGAGCTTTATATCTCGAAACCGAAACGTTTTCGCTCTTTGATTCCATTTGAACTTTTGATCGCGATGTTTCAATCTATAAGATGCTGGAGTCTCGTTGAAAATTACCGGGACCTCAAATCAATGTATTTAGTGCGGGGTCCTTTGCTCACGCTTTTCGGAAGGAATTACTATTTTCCACGCGTCTAAATCTCCTATATTATCATTTAATTCCAGATCTGGTCTGTATTTATACATTTTTCCTCCAACTACTCTCCGATCTCTATATCTTCGCGGATGCTTTGAAATCTGATGCAACCTTCTTGTGTACCATTTATCAGACGTCTTTTCTAGAACTCTGATGGACGCAACCTGAGTCGCTTGACCCTCGAACATTCTAGATAGCGCGTCGGGTACTACATGTAACTTCCCCTTTCTGTGAACGACTTTGAAATTGTAGCTAGCTAATTCGTGGACCCACCTTGCTACGCGTCCGACGGGGTTTTTCATATTAAAGAGCCATTGAAGTGCACTATGGTCTGTGATAACCGTAAAAGATTCCCCTTCGATAAATTGACGGCATCTCCCGATTGCCCATTTTATACCGAGACATTCTCTCTCCGTGACAGACCATTTTTTCTCGTTGTGTCGCAAAGAACGACTTACGTGACATGTCACATGCTCTTCGTTACCAACTTTTTGCGTGAGTACCGCACCTAATCCGGTGTCACACGCGTCCGTGTGCAGGCAGTATTCCGCCCCAGGTACAGGCATTCTTAATACTGGTGCATTTGTAAGGCAATCTATGAGAGTTGTGAATGCACGTTCTCCTTCGTCTTTCCACTCAAATTCACTCTCTTTCTCCAACAATCTATTTATTGGCTCTACTATTTTTGCATAATTTTCAATAAATTTACTATGCCATGAGATCATGCCAATGAACTGTTTCGCTTGCTCAATATTTTTGGGCCTTGGATAATTTCTAATCGCCTCTATTTTTGCCGGGTCTACTCGCAAGCCATCTTGATCTATTATGAACCCTAGAAATTTGACTTGCTCAGAACAAAACTTGCTCTTCTCGCGATTTATTGTCAGTCCAGCCTCTGTTATTCTACGTAATAATTTCTCGAGTAGGATCAAATGATCTTCAAAATTTTCTGTGACTAGGACAATATCGTCGAGATAGGCATATACGTGTGGCTCTAAATCTCTCATTATTGAATCTCATAATCTTCGAAAACATGCTCCTGAATTAGCGCTCCCCATCGGCATTCTTTTGAAACGCCAGTGCCCTCTACTAGGAACGGTGAAAGCTGTGATATTTCTGGAAATTTCTTTCTATCTTGATTTGGTGATGAGTCATGCTGAGGTCCATAGTGGTTATATACTTTGCGTTTCTCAATTTATACAACATTCTATAACCTCCGCTAGACTTTTTGACTAAAAATGCTGGATTATTCCAAGGACTATTTGCTTTTTCTACTATATCTGCATCAATTAATTTTTGTAAGTCTTCATGCATCGTTTTTTCCATCTTATCTGATAGAGGAACATAACGTTGCTTAACTGGGCGAGCACTATCTTTCAATTTGATCTCATACTCTACTAAATCCATAGCTTCCAAATATTTGTCATCAACCATTTTCGCCGGCAAGATCTCATCTAGCGATCTTTTCACTCTATACGTTTCATGATCGCTTAATTTATTCAAACCTTCTCTCTGACCAGTCCCTTTTTGTGAATTGAACTTTGAATCTTTCTCATCCCTTTTGATTGAATTTACTGAAAATAACTCAAATGCAAACTTTTGCTTATCCTCAAGGTCTGCGAATGGATATTCGTTACTATCACCTAAGATGTGCATTCCGAAAAATCTCACGAATTCTAACCCCAAAATGAGATCTACAGGCAGCGTCGGCACTGCAAGAATCGAGGTATTTTTGCAAATTCCTGCGATTTCCAAGGGAGTGGCCATCTCACCTTTGACCTCTTCCAAGTTTCCATTAGCCATTTGAGCAAACAAAAAATTGGAGGGTTGGAGATCTATGCGCGCTTGTTCTGCAATTTCTGGATACTTTGCGCCTACAATTGAGCGTGCCGCACCAGTGTCAAGTAAACCTCTGAATTCAATTAAACCAACTTTACTCGTGATCCAATACCGAGGATATTCTACTGGCTTAGTTGTATCAGGAATCTTGAAAATCCTTGACGCATCGATCTGAAGGATCTCTGCCTTTTTCTGGAAAAGTGACGGTAAGGCTTGGCAAACTTTTGAGACCTGTGAGGATGTAGCTGACATAACGGTCTCATTCATGCAGCTTGATTTGCGTTTTCCGAAGGAGGCATTGCTGAAGGCTGTGCGCTTTCATTCAGTGCAACTTGCACGCTATTCGTCACTGTGATCTGAGCATTTTGTGGTAAAGGTGGAGGAGCTTGTACTTGTGCACCAAAATGATCATAATAACCAACTTGCTGATAACTATTCCAATAAGTGCCACGCCCCCTACCGCGCGGATTTCCACGGTAGCCACCACCAGAACTGCCTCTATAATTGCCTCTATAATTTCCAAGGTTATTATGAAAATTGTATTCATTATAATTGCCATAGTATCCATTCTGATTCTCATGATTTTGATCAAAATTCTGCGGAAGATTGGCTTACAAATTACTCTGAAAGTTATTTCTCTGCTGATAATGATTAACCTGAGCTGGCTGATTACCCATTGGGGTGTTTCGGGCATTTTGGGGCTGGCTACCGCTCTGAACCGATCCTAGAGAAGGAGTTCCTCCCATATTCCCTCTACTCCGACCATTTCTACGTCGATTCTGACCTTGATGATTGTTCTGATCTTGACTATTCGAGGATTGTGGTTGGGAATTGGGCAATAATTCAGCCCTCAATTTTTGCATTTCTGTCGCCACCAACTTGACAACGTCCTCGACCATTGTAACTTGGACCGTAGCTGTTCCTGCGACTTTCTCATCCTATTCATTCCTCGATTCTCCTTCCAAATTCTGTGTACTTTTGTTTTGTGTCGAGTCGTGCAATTTTGCCTCCTTAATTCTCCGCAAGCTTGGTCGCTTGATGCTTGCCGGCTTCAAATACCTTGCCAAGCTCTGACGCTCGCTTCGAAAAAGTTTCAATATCCGAACGTGGATGCTGTCTTGTAAGCGGATGATAGTCCGGCTTCATATTATGATGAATTCTTCCAGCTTGTTTGAATTCAGCTGGTGGCTCGGGCATTTTATTGAAAATTAGCCGCACAGCTGCGATATATTCATGTATAGGCTCATTTTCACCTGAAGATCTCAAGCGAGCCTCGTCAGCTAAACGCTCAGAATATTTTTTGTCCTGATATTTACTTCTCAGACAAGCCACCGCATCCTGCCAGGTATGCCACGTATGGCCGTTCAGTCTATATTCATGCAGGGCTGGGCCTGTCAACAGGACTGCGACTGCACGCACCACATCTCGTTCGGACATACCTGCCACGGTACGATGCTCGGTTACTTTTGTTGAAAATTCTTCTAAACTTCGATTTGGAGCGCCGCTAAATTTGAGATTCCATGATTTGACCGTGCGCGTCAAATCTCTATTTGCGCGAGCAGTTACTCCCGTACGTTCCCCATCCGAATCTAGAGTTACGGTGTCGATTCTACAGTTGCGATTTTGATTCTGATTACGAAAGTTATTGGCCCGCGTTGGCTGCTGAGTGCGCTGACTTTGCGCATCAAAACTATTGAATCCTGAACGCCTCAAATCAGGCAATGTGGGCTCTGGTAACTGTGGAGTAACATTAAAAATGTCATTTTGTGTCACACCAAAACGAACTGTGTGATCCAATATTACATCTTGAACTGAATTGATTTCTTCTTGCTCACGTGATTCTTGATTCCAAAACTGTAAGATGGCTCTAGGTATCATTACTCGTTCGCCCGTGGGCGAAGTCACTGCGACAAACTCATTCAGATACGATATGGTTCTGTTTGTGTTAGTCTGACGTTGTGTATTTGTATGTGTCTCTTGATTATGTTGAGTATTCTGCCCCAATTGATTTTGCGGAATTGGGCTTTGAATTGAATCGCCTACCTGCCAATCTGTACCACTTAATTCAGAAACTAAACTTTTCCGATTTTCCGCTTGTTTACTCACGGCGCGAGTTTTTCTTCCGTGCCGAAAAGTTACATTTGAACGGTCGCCTGGCTTGATTTCCGTCGGCTCATCGCTCAGTTCTATGAGCTGAGCCAAAAACTCATCAAGCGCGGCATCACGACCTTCTTTTGTTGCCCCCACATTTTGGGCTGGCAACTTTACGAAATCCGCTTCGTGCTACCCTCCCGCTGATCGTTTTTCAAGAATTTCGATTTTTACCGCACGCAAATCCGTTCCATTTGAAAAAAGCTGAGCTAACGTTCTATCTAGCTCTTCATCTGAAATATTTTCAACTAATTTCTCAGTCGCGCAATTGCATCTCCATTTTGAATTTATTTTAATCGAAATCCTTGAGTGCAATAGCTACCTACCTGAGAAATCACGCTTTCGTGTAATTTATTGAGTCAGAAAAAAGCCATTTGTGCTCGATTTGCTCCTATTAATCATTATTTGGCAGCGAGAAACACAGTATATGTGAATGCTCTTGAAGCTGGCTATTTTATCACACTCTCATTCAATTTGTGACGGTAATATTCCACCAGAATTCAAATTATTGTGAGCACTAGAAAATGATCTGCGCGAACTTGAACTTCTCGTCGCCCTGCTCCTCGAGAGTTGAAATGCAATGAATACAACTTTGCATCGAATCCGGCGTAACAAGGAAAAGTGAGCTATGCGTAGCTTTGTTCACGTTTGCGGAGCTTCGGGATCACGCGATCACTGTGGGCTCGGCGACAGCTGTGCATCGACCCGCTTGTGCGCCTCGCAACTCTATGAATATGCTCCGACTTGAAAATTTTAACGCTCGAAGCACCGCTGGACTCGCGCGCGTGCGCAAAAATATGCTATGGGTTATAAGAAAAATTGATCGCAGCTCCTGTTAGAGCTTCTCCCGTGGGTAAAGCTGTAGCGATTAGGTTCATGCGGCTATACTTTTCGCGCACTTCTTCCGCGCACTCTAATCACTCCGTTTGAGCTCATTTCGCGAATGATTCTCTGTGAAAAGAAAACCGAACGCCACATTTTACGTTGGGCGCCAATGCAAGCGTGCATTGCCCGGTATGCAACTCGTATAATTATATGTCATCGAAACGGGAACATGAGGTGGTATCGTGAAATGATCGACGATATATTTCCTATTAGACTGTGGGTTGCTCATGCACGCTTCGAACGTTCATTGTTTAAAAACTGTAAAAATGAATAAAACGCACGATCGATGGCCCGCACTACTTTATGGGTTCATTCTTCCATACAAATCACTCGTTGTTCCATACTCAATACACCACGAATTCATCCTCGAACGCTCGGCGCGTGGACGCTCTTTACGCGCGCAAGAGAGGGAGAGAGACGAAAGTTCGAGTGATTGAATCGCGATGAGAGAGAATCACTCACAATCTTCCTGCTTCGCCATCGCTCGCTACGCGTAAACGTCAGCCTCGCGACTTCGGTCGACAGCTCCCTGGGTACGTCGTACACCGCTCGCCGCTGTAGCCAGGGTCGACCGGGTCGGCATCGTCCAGGTCGGCTGCACCTTGTAGCACACGCTCGTCGTGACGATCCCGCGCGCGTGACCGATTCGTCCCGCGATCTCGCGCAAGCTAAATTCTCCCTCGCGTTCCCGACTCTTCCCCAGCTTTTCTCCCTCTCCCTGCAAACTCACATGCTCGAAATGCACACGTGTGCGTGTCGATTGTATGCGACCGAAACATCGAACTACACCGTCACAGTGGGTCAAAATTATTGGTATCATTCTGGTCTCTATCGCGGTTACGGTAAGTTGCTGATTTGAGCCTTGTAGGCTCCCAAGACGTAGAAAGCCCAAAAATCATCCTTTCCAGAGTTCCTTGCAACAAAGATCTCACCAGAGAATCACATTCCTCGTTCACGTCCCATGGTATAGCAAAGATCTCTGATAACACACATTCTTGGTACTCCTCTTTCTCTCAAAAAGACGCACCAGATCCGGAATAATAGCAGGAAATCGCTGAACAGTGGGCCTTTTCAACACATTCACTACTGTGGGGCCCACCAGTGAGCACCATGGCTCATTCTCGTTCGCTCCAAGTCGGCTTGTATCGGCTCGAAAATTTTATGGATTTTCCGCGCGCTATTCTAAAGTAAGACACTGGGTCATCTTGTTCCTCGCGAATTTGTCGGTGCTGTGTTTGTATTCTGGCTCTCAGCCTTCTGAAGCAGTATTCTGGACAGTTTAATCCAATCTTTCAGGGCATAGGCGTTTCCAAAAATCGTCAGAAATTGACATTCTTGCAAGTTCTTTCCATTGCTAAATTTGATTTCCTGAACCATCGATTTTGAGAGGAATTCGCATAGGTCATCGAGAACTGTATTGCCTCATACAATTGCTGTACTCGTGGATAGAAAATCGTTGAAAATTTGTTCCCTCGTGCTTCTGAATGCCCTGTGAATTTGAACGCCCCCCAACAGGCACGTGAAATTGTAGGATGAGTTTTACAATCGTTTCAATTGGTACTCCAACGAATGTGACAGATAGATTCATTGATATTTGGGACCCAATACCTCGGATGACCGGACAAATAGGAGTGAGGGTGTTATTGTCCCTATATATATATATGGACAATAACACCCCCCACTCGCCACAGTCATTTATTTTGGGCCGGATCGGGGATGGGCCGGATTCCCACGCCACGAGGGGTGGAGTAGCCTGCCACGGCTATTATGGGGATGCGCAGCTGAAATGGGGTAGGAGGAAAGTTCGCTCAATTCAAAAGTCCGTAATTCTCATATAAGAACAGGTACAAAAAGCGTTTATTCCAAAACTAGTCAATGCTGGGACCAGCTACACTGTCTCGGCCGCAAGCCGTCAAAAACCGACCACCCTCTATTCACGCGCATTGAATGGTCCTTTGGTATGCCCTAAAATTGGCGCATAATGTCATTCTCAATGACTTGGGGCGCCTGCACCACTATCGCGCGACGAGTACATACGGCCCTGGCCGGAGAGTGTCACTCGCGTCTATACGGCCCCGGCGCCGATTTCTGCACTTCTATGCGTCTCCGCGCGGCGCACGTGGCGCTGACGTCGCGGCGTTTTCCGCCCTCGCTGGAACCACTCGATCGCGCACAAACATGGCCGACTACGGCAACCGCGTGGCCAAGACGGCTAATCCAAGTGCGCAGCGGTGCGCCTTCCCCACGATTAGCACGGAACGGCGGACAAGCCAAGGTGAGGGGTGCGTGCGTTCCGGCAAACTGCCGTAGTGGCTTGCGCGACTCCCTCACCCCGAGCGAGCTGGGAGGCGTAACACGACCGCGATACCACGTTGAGAGAGCACCCGCGTACCGGTACTCACGACGCGTCGGAGAGCGGATATCGCGCGAGAGCGGGCTAGCAGCACCGCCGTGGCGTTTGCACTCCCGTTCGCGAAACCAGAATCACGGCACTTGGGGGGTGCGAGGGCACGGAACTAGTGGGGAGGAGAAACCAAAAGAGCCACTCTCCGTTGTCTGAGTCCTTACGTCGGAGGCCACAATTATCGCGGCCGGTCACGGCTCACGCGAACGTCTTCTCTGGGCCACCTCTCAGGGCTTCCGCAGCCCAACATAGCAAAATTTAGAGGCCCTCCTGGGCCACGTCTCAGGGCTTCCGCAGCCCAACGCGGCAAAATATTAGAGGCCCTCCCGTGAGCCCGCGGACAATGGCTGACTTCCGGCTACGTGCTGCAAAAATGCTGCTGGCTACTGCTGCTGATTGCTGCTTACCGCGCACTGCCGTGCGCCGCCCGCCTCGGCTTCCTCTCGGCCTCGCCGGCACACGCGCACCCACCCAAATCCGCTGGCCGAGAGGTGCTGCCTTCTAGCGGTGGCGAAGGAGTTCAATCTGCAACCGCGCGGTTCGTTGCTGCGTGACCCATTCCGCTATGCTCCGATGTTCTCGTCGTTCCTCGGGCAGACCTCGGAAGAAGACGTTTCAATCGCGATCAATTGGGGTACTCGACGAGAGATTGTTCGTTGCATCGATGCTACTGGTACAAGCAAGCGGGACATACAGCCAGTGAGTGCCCTCAGAGAGTATCGGAGGAGTGTCAAGTTCGTGGCAAAGCAGGGTACACTATCAGAACGTGCCCGGATTGAAGGTGGCTCTTCGCTATCCGGAAAACGTCCCGCAACCAAAAGGGGGGTTTATCAAAGGGGTAGCGACGCCGAACCTGGAACTTCCCGCGGTGACCCCTAATCAATCTACACTGTCTACGAGTTCTCAGAAAGACCAAGCTACTTCGAAACAATCACTTGACTACGGTGGTGATGACCATACCCCGGAAACAAGGGATGAGCGGAGTGACAGTGATATCTCATCAACCCCTACGTAGGAACTGGTGGGAATGAATGCATTAACGGGCACCATCCGGAAGAGGGGGCGAGAGGTACCACACCCACTGCAACCGAGCTGGTGCCCAGAGGAGCTGGCCTCGGCGATGGAAGAGATTCGCAACAGTGAGTTGGCCTCGGCGATCGAAGAGATTTGCAACAATGAGTTGACCCTGGCGATAGATAGATTCGCAACAATGAGTTGGCCCCGGCGATGGGAGAGAATCGGAACCAAGATTCTCCCGGCAATGGGAGGGATACGCAGGAAGGCAACGCTGCAAAGCCTCCGTCAACCGAGCTGGTGCCCAGTAGAGTTGACCCCGGCGATGAGAGACATTCGCAACGATGGGTATCGCTAAATCCTTAGAGACTCCTCCAAACAAGAAAATTGATTTGCCGTTGATCTTCCGCAGGAGATCCTTGTCAGACTACACTGCTGCTTCCTAAGTACCTCCACAGCGGGGTACCGCTGCGGATTGAATTGCGATTCGGTGGCCATAAGAGGCCAAGAACCGAGTTCCCTGCGCAACGAACTCCAGAGAGTGATCAAAGAGTCTGAACTTTGGAACTTATGCGAAACTTTGCCGCTATATCCGGTGCAAATAATTCATCGCCGAGTAATGACTCCCCTCTTGTTTCGGCCGTTCATGATCCGATACAACTTCCTGAGCTCACCTAGCTGCCTGCACTCCGGCATGAGGCAGCTTAGCGTGCATTGCCCTCACGACAAGGTCAACAGAAGATTCTTGAGTTGGAAGTCCCAGTGTACGCCTCTTCCCATAGTGCAGCAAGGAGTTACGTGGCCTACCTCCAATCCTAATCAACTCCTTTTCTAGATGAGGGACTGATTGGAATTCTAGGAAAGACTACAGTTTAGTGATCTGTCAATCCTCCAAACAATTTCCAGTATTGAGCTCTTCGTAGGATACCCAGAGCAATCTAGCATTTTCTACTTCTCGTACCGGAACTGGGAATTGATCAAATTCATGATGGAGGAAATCAAAGGAGGGCAATAAGATCTTCTCTCCAAGCTGAGGCCGCAGCCTCTGAGCAAGTTCGACGATGAATCCGATCCAGATAGCTGTCACTTCGAGAAATTCTGCAAGACAGGATATCGCCGGAGCAGATACCACTCTTCCTCACCGTAAAATCTTGGAAGACACTAACATGAGCGAGCAATTAACGCTTCTCTTCCAGCTTCTTTTCGACACTAGGTACATCAGTGGCACATAATTCTGTGGAATGGAGCTGGGATGATTCGTTGCATGCTGACTAAAGCACATTATGCATTTTACTTGATGAATGGAACTTGGCGAATATCTCACTGAGTAGCTGAGCAACGGATGAAAACATTCCTCCTAAGAAGCTATACGTTCGCTCCCAAACTTCATACCTGACTTATTGCCCCCCCCCCCCTCTCCCACCGGCCACATTCCTCAAGTTCGGCACCGTAATTCCTGAGGAATTTTGCGTAGCATATAGGTTGGAACATCGTATTCAGTTGAACGATAGTGAAACTAAAATCTATACGAGATATGTACGATTTTGCGTTTAATTCAACGACATTAGGAAATTGAAATTTTTCATTGAGACCCTCCCTCAGATAACAATTCCAGTACCCTGAATTCCTATCTTAAAAATGGTTTTCAGTTCAAATCTCACACATGAACATTAAGGATTTGGTATTCCTTCAGATAAGATCTATCAACTGTATGTCACAAGTTTAACAAATGAGATTCGATAAATTTAGAGAATACAGTTTGATTATGAGTGAGGACAAAATTTCCGAAGAAACATTGTTTTAATGAGATGTTCCTCTTCCAATATAAGTCTAAGCCAAATGGGAGGGAGCTCTACTTATTCTTCCCGCCAAGATCTACCAACTGTCCGTTAGAGATTCTATCAACAACCATTCATGAGAATAGTCTTTACCCATTATGTATGCGCGCAAACGGAATTCCTAAAAAATTCTCTTCCAATAGCATTTTCTTGTTCCAGTATACTCCCCAGCCACATAAAACAAAAGTATTCTTAGTCCATCCGAGAAGATCTATTGATTGTACGTAACATTCTTCACTGAGAACATTCCATAAATTCACATGTACGGTAAATTCATGAGTGCGGAGGAAAGTTTTGGAAAATTTTTCTTTCAATCCCATTTTTTCCTTCCAGCTCATCCCCCAGCTATATGATGCAAGGCCATGCTCATTCTTTCCAGGATCTATTGGTTGTGTGTGACACATTTTAACAACCACTATTAATGAATTCAAACATGAGGGTTGTTTGTAATTCTTCAGTGCATGTCTAGGTCTATACCTCGATAGGAATCTTTCCTTCAGAAAAACATCCATATCTTAGACTAGAGAGGATTTCGAAGCTCTTGACTCGCACGTTGAGATGGTTTTGGGTTGATGTTGATTGGATGAGTCCTCTAAAAAATGCAGGAGGCCCAAAAAAACCCGCGGAAACCGTGAAAACATGAGCTTTTTCCCATCTCATATCGCTCGATGCTGATTCATTATCTGGAAGATAACAATAATACATTTGAAAACTCTATGGTCAGAGCTTCAGGATGAGCTGAAAGAAATCCTTCTACGACAAACTGGCTCCAAGTTATCCAACTGTGAATATGGATATAACATTTCCTCGGGTGATCTTGAATCATTGACTGGTAATGTATGTTTAGTTGGACATATTCTAATATCATAACAGATCGTATGATGACTTGAAGTGAGAGTACTCACATGCAATTGATCCTATTTGCGAGATGCGATTACACGACCCAAGATTGCATTGTTGATTGCTGAGTGGTAGCTTGTCTTGAGTCCTTTGGATTGCTTCTCATGATCCAGCATCTCCATACATTTCTGGAACCACGGTGAATGGGCTGTGATGGAGCGCATTTTATAACTATCAGCCGCGTTCGCATTCTTTCTGCTCCTCCGAAGCTTCTGCCTTCTGGATAGGGCGCGGAATAGCAGGTGCCGAAACGTAAAACTAAGAACTTATATCCTCGAAAGCTTCTGCAGTTGAAGGTTTGAACAGGAATTTTGCCGTTGTACTGCTCACACGCACGTGAACGCTATTCTTTCATGAAAACAAAAATATGAGGGCAAATTTTCCATAATTTCTTCTCTCAAGAACGAGTTTAGCGACTCTGTCCTCCTTTCCTATCGATATCGATTGATGAACTTTTGGACTATACTGAGGATTGTTTGAGCCTTTGTGGAATTTCTCATTCCGCACCCACTAGGTCAGCATGAACAAACCTGTGCGACCATCTCCCTCGATGCGGGCGACTACGCCACCAATTTTATAGCATGCAGGCGCGTCTTCGTGGTATAGTATCCTTAACAGCTTCCACGGCATCTATAAATTCTTCGTCGACGCCTTTTGTGCCCCTCCTCTTCCTTTGTCCGTTGGCCCTGAATTGGACCGTTTCGAATCAAGTTTCCGAATCATCACTGTGTGGAATCATAACGCTTCAGAAGGAAGATGCATTATCGCCGCACAGACACGGTGGACGCACTCACAGTGTCCCGCTGGCATTGAGAGGTTGGTCCTAATTGACGCAAAAGAGGGGAACAGAAACTGTTTTGTAGTATCACGAGGCGATAATTATTCATGGAAACAAAAAGAAACGGCTCGTGATATATTTCCGAAAAAGAATCAGAGCCGATCCTGTTTCGGAGATATAGTACGAGCTATGATGCTGTCGCAAAAGCTACAACATTGATGATCTGAGGTCATTCAGCGGACGTATTCGGATGAGAAGAGATATTGAGGATCCCTGATATGCTGTTTACAACCATGAGATGTCTGAATCTTCAACGAAAATTGAAATCTTCTCCATTATTAGACGTAACAGGTCTCGAAAACATGCGGAGGATGAGCACTTGATCGAAAGCGTAATTCCAGTGAACCTCATTGTAGATGAAGGACGAGAAATCACAGAATTAATCAGAGTCGTATGAATTCTGTCTGTTTGTCCCAAATCTTGCCTTTGACCCTGTTTCCTGAAGCATTAGGAGAAGTGAGATTATGAGTTGTTCACAGGAAGAAATAGAAAACACGAGGGTACCTATCCCCCAGACTCGTTCCTTGCCCTACAATCACGATAAAACTGATACCATTACATTGAGCCTGCTTTTCTGCTTAAAACAACTTACGGATGGATTGATGATGTAAGATCTCGGTTGTGAAAAACATGATAGATCGCGAGAATGGATTCGACACGTATATTTCAATCGCTAGAATACAAAAATGTAATGTTCAGATGTGAGTGTTCGAGGCTCGCGTGACGCACGCAGTAGCTTTTGTTTGTGTTTACATTCTCATTCGTTTCAGAATGAGGAATCCCATCAAATTGATGATTCGCGGTGGACATCTGCCTATTCTCTCATATCTGCAGTTCGTCGTCCGCGAGCTCGCAGAGACTGTGCTCTGAAGAATTCACGGGAATACATCGGTTGCTGTTCTTTTTCTGTGATGCTGAAAAGTACTGGAAGCTACTTTATAATATTTTTTGCGGTTGCACTCATCGTACCAAAACATCCTGAGCAAAAGAGTGAACATCAAGGGAATAGGGGGAAAGTTTGTGGGCCGTGCGGACAGAAGTTGGTATCGGGGAAGAGATTGAGGAGAATGAAAATCAGTTCATTCAGAATTCTTCGAGTTTGAGAATCGACGGAAACTCAATCAAATTAACGATGCATATGCTCAGAGGTTGAAAGAAGCTCAAGTTGAGTTCGTCATTCTCCACATTTGATGATATCGAATTTTTCTCCGACTCTGTGATTGCATTCGAGAACTACGATTTTGCATTCAGTGACTGAATATGAATCAACATTATATAACTTTCAGTCTAAATTATTCAAATCATACATTCGGAAGATCTCCTTTTCGTTTCTAGCTTCGAAACCTTATAACTTTTTCTGTTAGGTGATAGAACGTTGAAGAAATAACCTCTTCGTCTGGGTTCTGATGCAGGATGATATACAGAATAGTTGAGACTAATCGCGATAGTGTATACGTTATCCGAGTATCCCCAGGAACATCCATGGTGGGTTTCGCGGCAGTATCATTCTCATCGTTATATCTCCGGAAAGGGACCAACTCGAATTTCGTTTCGATGAAATTCCATTACCGTCTGACACAACAAAACGGTCCTCGGTTCCGTTTTTAAGCGTCACTGAAGACTAACTTCTCGATACCAGCGAGACACCGTGCACTGTACCAATTCATCAGAGAGGAGCGCGGACAATGAGTGCGCGATGAGCAACTGCTGCACACAATCGGGATGACTTCGAGATCTCGTGGAGACTTGAGTTCGGTCGATGAATATAGAATTCATCTGTAAAGATGTGCACGAATCTTGTGAATATGCTGTTAGTCTGTGACGTGTGAGGGGACATTCGCACCGTCATCTCTCTCTTTCTCCGTCTTGTCCATGATCATTATCATGAATCTCGTTCACCCACAGTTGTAACAGAGCATCCGAGGGGAGAGCCGCGAGTAGCGAGATAGATAGATCGATGAATTGTTTTGGATCGGCAAGCTTAACTTCCTCTGTGCTAGACCTGACCTTCGTGAGTCTAGGGCTTGTCCGACAAGGTACGGCGCACTATGGGTGATTCTAGTAATTTTTCCTTCATTGGTAAATAACTTGCGCTAGACTCAATCTTTTTCGACGATTCAAAATGGAACATGAAGCTTCAAGCTTGTTTATATTACTAAAAGTTATCGAGGGTATCATACCCTCGGAAAATTCCAGTAATATAAACAAAAGCAAACCGGTGCCGCAATAGTTTTCCTGTATCCTAAAGGCTTGGAGCTTCATTTTTCATTTCGAATCGTCGAAAAAAATTGAGTCTAGTGCGAGTTATCTGCTAATGAAAAAGAAATTACTCAAATCGCCCATAGTGTTCTATTAATTTTTTCTCCATTAATAGATAACTCGCGCTAGACTCAATCTTTCTCGACGATTCAAGATGGAGAATGGAGCTCCAAGCCTTCAGAATAGAAGGAAACTATTGCGGCACCGATTTGCCTTTGTTTATATTACTGGAATTTATCGAGGTTGTCACATACCCTCGATAACTTTTAGTAATATTAACAAAAGCAAACAAGTGCCGCAATAGTTTCCTCTATCCTAAGGGCTTGGAGCTTCATTCACCATTTTTAATCGTCGAAAAAGATTGAGTCTAGCGCAAGTTGTTTACTAATGGAAAAAAAATAACTAGAATCACTCATAGTGCGGCGTGGGAAATTCTTGACTCAGAAACACTCAGTGACCTTGAGCATATCCATTTGAGAATAGACGGGGAGAGGAGAGATAGGAACGCCCGGCCTATGGAGGGATGGCAAGTCTACAAACTTGACAAGGAGTAGTTTGAGACCGTGATCTCGGAGGCATTGGACTCTGAAGATGGACTCTCACCTGACGACACTGTAGACAGCGTCACGAGAGTCATCACGCGAGCCTGTGATGCCGCCATGCCTGGGAAAGAACAACCTCGCTCCTAGAGGGAGCAGGTCTACTAGTAGAGCGAAGAGATCGCGAGTCTCCGGCCCAACGGCAACGCCGAGCGGAGACAAGCCGAAAGGGCACGGAAACATGAACTCGCGTCAGCGGAGGCCGACAAAGGAGCACACAAAGTGGCGAAAAATCTGCTCCGAGACGTCATCCGCAAGAGCAAGCAGGAATGGTGGGATGGCCTGTCCAACATGGTCAACAGTGATCCTTGGGGTACGCCGTACAGCGTAGTTATGAGCAAGCTACGCTCACAAGAGGGGGGATCTGTACCAACGGACAAGGTGACAGTGCCGAAGATAGCTTGCGCTCTCTACCCAGGAGAAGAGCCCAGGCTCACTTTCCCCAGTAGAGTCTCCGGAGCCGTACCTCTTCTCGACGACGGCGAACTCAGGCTAGCAGCGAAAAGACGCGCGAATGGCGAGGCCCCGGGACTTGATGAGATTCCCAACGAGGCTCTGAAGACTGTGATCAGAGTGCGGCCTAGCTTGCTGATGGAGGTGTTCAACGGATTCCTGCTAGCAGGAGTCTCCTCGAGAACGTGGAAACGCCAGGGAATAGTCTTCATCTCGAAAGGGAAGTGCAGCGATCCGAAAGAGCGCTCGTCGGACCGGCTGCTCAACATGCTGAACAACCTGGGGGAGATATACGACTGCATGATCCTCCACTGACTAGAGGAGGAGTACGAAGGCGAGGGAGTCATGATACGATGTAGTTCTGCTTCCGGGAGGAGCGCAGCACACTACACGCAATCGAGTGCGTGCAAGATAGAGTGCAGTGTGCATTGGAGATAGCACCCCAGCCAGGAGGAGGTCTTTGCGCCGTCATTGCGCTGGATGAGGAGAACGCGTTCGACACGGCGAGATCGGAGCGTATCAACAAGACCCTGAACGGAAGAGTACCACCCCACTTGCTGGCGGACATTAGCGTGTGCCTATCTGCGAAACCGACGGAGGACGCATTAAGCTGGAGCTGTCTGCGGGCATAGCTCAAGGCTCCTTCTCTGGCCCATTTGAATGAAACACACAACACGATAACTTCCTCGCTCTAAATCTCCCAAACGAAGCGGAACTTGTTGGGTTTGCGGACGACGCAGCATTAGTTGTTGTCGCCAAAACCGCGTGGAAAGTCGACTGTATTGTCAACGAGGCACTCTACCGCGTCGTTCAGTGGTTCCCGATAACCACCTCGAGCTGGCCAAACACAAATGCGAAGGGATGTTAGTTACAAGAAGGAGGAGCTTCCTGATGCCCGTGTAAACCATCAACGGGCACGAGATCCCTTTGAAGAGGAAACTGAAGCACCTGGGGGTGTGGTTCGACGATAAGTGGAACTACTAGGCCTCGCTGAGGAAGACTGCGCTGGAGGCAGACAGGGTAGGCAGTGCTCTCCAGCGGCTCACGCCTATAATTGGCGGGCCAAAGCCAAATGGAAGAGCTCTACCCAGCACCGTGAGCTACTCCATCATGCTCCACGGTGCGGCCATCTGGGGCCGAATAGCCAGAGATGATGGGAAACTAGGCTCAGTCGAGCGGCGTCTCGCACTCCGGAGGATCAGCGCCTACTGCATCGTGTCTTATGATGCAGCGTGCGGACTGGCAGGTATTCCACCAATTTGCCTGCTAGTCGCTGGAAAAGGGAGAATATAAAATAGATAAGAGACCCTCGAGAGCGACAGTGTAGAGCTGAACCCGACCCGGAAGGCCTTCATCTGAGAGCTTAAATGGGCGGAGACAGTGAAGGAATGGCGGAAAAAGTTGAGCAGGTCAACCAAGGGTTGCTGAGCGCGTGGACTGATCCCCACTATAGCCAGGTGAATCGGTCGGCCCCATGGAGAGTTGGACTATTGGCTGACGCAGGCGATGATTGGGCATGGCTGCATCGGGGACTTCCTGGAGCGGTCCCAGAAGAAGAAAAACTCCGGTCTGCCAGCTGTGTGGGGCCGAATGGAATGACGCGGAGCACTTACTCTTCCAGTGCGAGGAGACAAGTACAGAGAGAGCGAAGGTCATGGATTGGCTTAGGGCTCAGTTGACACCTGAGAACCTCGTGTCAACCATACCTCGCAGTGAAGAGACGTAGGCTAAGGTCACCGACTTCATCAAGATGGTGATCACCCGAAGAGGAGAGCACGAACGGGTCTCGTTGCGCCAAACAAGAGGCGCTGCTTAGCAAACACCGAGGACCTGGAGAGTCATCAACATCGGATGACTCAGAGAGGAGGAAGAAGAGCTGAAGATTCAAAGAGACACGCTATCGTAGCGCGTGACGCTCTTCCCACCCCAAAGTAATGCGCAGGCGGTCCCAAGGTGGGTTGGTTTTGACATGGTGGAAGTTACCCTAATTAGCGAGGAGTTCTGGCGGTGCCGTGCTCTGCCAAACCCACAGGCGCAATCTGTCACAACGTCTGTGAGCTGATTACCCTCATTGACCACCATAAAAGAGAAGAAGAAAAGATTGTCTCCCACTCGTTCGAAGACAAAACTCAAGAATACATGAATGCAAATACGTCGAACATCGACGACCAATTGCTTGAAACTCATCTAGATATATGTACATAATTTTTGCTGATTTGGTCAAGGACGTTACGCTCATCACGATTCGTGACTAGTTAATATTCGATATGAAATCAGTGAAGTCGCAGAAGGTCACACATAATAGTTTCAGAAAGAAAAGAAGCCCAGACTCATCGGAGATTGGAATATTGCTTGGCATCCCCATCAACCCTTTGAGGGAGTTGTATTAGCAGGAAATTTCTGAGTGCCTCCTCAAATAGTGATATCTTTGGCAGCTGCCAGATGCCGAGGGATAGGGAGTCCAAGAAATGGGCACAGTAAGACTGGGGAGATCTTCATCCAGACTCAATTCTCATCCCTGGAACTTTGAGCTCCTGCTCCCTTGCATCGCTCCACTGAAGGCGCTCAGGCTGGTACCTGGTGAACATTGCAGCTAGGTAGCCAGACTCTTTTAGAAGCATGATCTTCCACACGATTGATGGCTGCAGAGTATATTCTCCGCGAATCAGTTCGTAAACATCCTAACCGATCCTTGAACGAGATAATGTGCTTGTTTTTCCTAACACCAAAGATTCATCTGACACATAAATTGCTCAGTTGCTGTACCCCCGTCCCTAGTCTGTCAGTGACGTCAAGGTGAACGACCGCACAGGAGTTTAGGTGGAACTGGACTAGAGTTCCCACTAGCCAAGGACAGAACGTCTCGGTGGTACACGCCCTGATGAACGGCGAGCTGTAAAAGGCCTTGTTGATTTCCTTTGTAACTTGATTGACGTGCGGTCTCCACGTCAATTCACTGTCTAATGTCACACCGTGACTCACTCCTGTGTCACTGGATGGGATGAATACCTCATTCTGTATCTCAAATCCTGGCGAGACATGCGTTGCATGTCTCTTACAACTTTCTCGCAACTGAAAGAGATCGTTTCGGTCTTACCGACAAGCAAGCAATCCCCCCCCCCCCAGATTCTTCTTCTCCATGTGGAGATGTATCTGGAGGTCATCCGCGTAGAACAGATGTTTCACGGACTGTCCGTCTATTACTTGTGATGAGTCATTGACCCACAAGCAAAAGAGTGAAGGTCGAAGAACGGATCCCAGTTGGTTTCGAGCCAATCAAAACTACGATTTCTTGATGATACTTGTCGGGTGCGATCTTGTAAGTATGATTCGATCCACAGGAGTGCCGATCCTGCAGAACCTAGTTGATAATGTCTACTCGAAAACTTTGAGGGCGGGATGGTATCAAAAGCCTCACTCGAGTCGAATGGCAAGAGAATAGTGATTTTCCTATTGATAGCTATCCGAATATCGTCGGTCAATTTGAGCAAGGCTGTTTAGGTTTTATGGTTGCATCTGAAAACAGTTCTGAAGTGATCTAGTTCATCTTCTCTCTCCAAAAACTCCGTCGTTCAGTCATAAGCAATCTTCTCCCGGACCTCGGAAAGGAAGCACATTGGCGCCATAGGACGGGAGTCGGCGATCGCTAATGAAGTCGCAATCTTCTTGAGCGCGATCAATTGAACTTGCTTCCAAGTCGCGGAAAAAGTGCGATGAAAGGAAGAAGAGTTGAGAATATATACAATGAGATCACCCCTACCCGGGAAAGCCTTCGCGATCTCGCTTTGAGGAACCTCGTCCACCCCACGGGCCCCATAAAAGGACTAATTGATAGCAAGGGCAACCTCATTAACGTTGTTACCTGAATAACGAGATCTAGGGTGCCCGGAGATGGCAGTGCTGCAGGGCGCAGGTGCTCCAGTGGTTGGGCAGCCCTGCAGGTGCGCGAGCAGCAAGCCCGCGGAGTGGAAAAAGAGTCATTGGTTATGGGGAGCTTTGCGCTTCGGCTGTAAGTGGGAGCTTGCGGGGCGGGGGGAGTTGCCCCCAACGCCTCACGAGAGCTGAGCCGTAAGCGCGCTTTAGGTACGACACTCACACCAGCGTACGAGCTTCTGTTTCGTGTCTCTTTCTGTTTTGCTTCGGCGGGCTTCGTGCTCTCCCTAGCAGCCGAGGTCGTCTGCTTAGCCACGCTCGGACTGAAATGACACCTCGTGCACACTGATGATGCATTGCTCCGTGATGTTTCTGAGCACTCTGCGAGGATGAAGTGCTGGCAGTCATTGCATTGTTCGGCGCAGCCTGTGCGCAAGATGGCCTTGCAGATGTGGCAGGTGTCGTCGCTCATCATGTGGCAGACGGCAGATAGGTGTCAGCTGAGTGGACGACCGCGCAAAGCAGGGCTGATGATTGGCTGATGATCGCCGAGCATGCGCACAAGGCTGAATTTCGGCGCAAAGCACTACCAAACGAGTGTTGTTGTTCGATTCGCAGAATTGGAGTAATCCCTCCCCGGCTCGGATAGGAGCCATGCAGTGATGCTCCACTAGTATGAACCTGCGAGAGGAATCCCAATCTGTGGAAGAACGCCACTCAGGACGACGTTTTGATGATGAGAACTTCATTTGATTGCGGAGCGATGTTGAAAGCGTGTGGTTGTACTCACCGCAGAGAGAAAGGTATATAGATCCGCGACCGGAGCAGACAGAAGCGCGTGGAACGCGAGAGTTCTCCGCGCCGCGCCCCTCGTGTCCAATCTGCTCACATGACCGTTGTCCCGCGCGCACCGGTTCAGACTCATCTCACCCGGCCTCGTGCGAACAGCTTTATCCGCATTTCGGAGCAAGTCCCACACTTGCGACTCGACCTCTCCCGCGCCGCGTAATCACCAGCTCCCTTGCGCTCGCCGCAGACATCCCCGAGGTTATTCCAGCCGACAGTGAGCGATCTTTTCGTACGGCCGACCTGAGGCCAAGCCGATCATCGTGCCTGAGCGACCGGCTCCAAGAATCACTTGTCCCTCACGCCTGGAAGCCATCCATCTTCGAGTACCATCAATATCCTCTCTCTTTCCTCTCTCGCTCTCTTTCGAGGTAAGCCAAGCCTCGCATGTATTTGTTTGTGCTTCGCAATATTGAAGTAATGCAAAACTCTCATGCAATCTTTTGCGAGTGAATTGTTGCAGATGGATCGGTTCCTTATTGGTTCACGCAAAAACCAATGAGCATTCATAACACGGCCTCTGTATGAGCCAAGAAAATACGATTCATGCTGCGTCCAACTTTGAGGTTATCTCCCCAAGAAAGAGCTTGGTGTATTAACGTGTCCGTCTGCTGCATACGTCTACTGGAGGAACCTGTGAGGTGTGGTAAAATCTGTGCTAGTGCCTGAGCGTTGGGACTATTCGTTCGACTGGCACGTCCACTTATGTTCCAGTCGACTTGATATATGGATCACCGGCGCGCAGTTGCATTGCCATCCTGATTGCAGCATCCGAGTATCTCCAGGTATCGCTGAGCTGAATGCCAATCATTGTGAATGTGTGTGAAGTGTAGTCGTGAGTCGCTTACACGCGGATAATGCCTGCAATGCATAAAAGCACCTCATGAAAAGTGACCCCTATGTAGTGTTTTCGGTGATCCGCGAATCGTAAACTGTTTATTTCCATCCGAGTGTCATACTTCGTCAGTAAAAGTGTAGAGTCATCCGTAGACGGTTAAGAAAGCGCCATCTTTCAGCTGGATCAGGAAGGAGCTTCTGAGAGTAGTTCTTTCTACATCATCTATTGAAGCTGAATCGACTCATTACCAAAAGTAATTTATCAACCGATTGCTAGCTTGGGCGTATCAGTAAAGAGACTGGAAGACACTGCAGTCGGCTTATTTTATGATCACCAATGTTCAAACGTAGGAAATGTGAGAGAAATATTATTCACGCGTCCAAAACTTGCCATACCTGTAAAAGTCATTTCCACCCGGGATGTATTGTTGGCTTTCCAAGCAATAAGCCTAGCAACTTCCGCTGTGTATGAACCTTCCGTGATACTCTTCGTCGAAGTGATTTGTCACAGGAACCTTTTCCGTGTCTTCGTCAAAAAATATAGTGAATGCACGTGATAAAGCTTTCAATAAGTCAAGAGATTCATCTTCTGTGGTTGAAAGTTATAAGAGTTCTGATAGTTTAGATTTGTCTGATCCAAGTCCAAGTGGAACTGAATTTAATCCCAGAAAATTCGTCCGTAACACCACATCGTTTATCGCTAGGATGGCTATCCACTGCTAAAAGAAGAGCGCTACTACTTGGATCTCTAGCCTTCAATGTCATCTCCAACGAAAACCCCAGCCACCTTACCAGACATTTCTCCCTCCTAGCAAACCACCCAGACCTGAGATGCTCCGCAAGGAATGCCCCAGTCCCGTTCCTTCTTGCCACCCCTAGAACTGAAACCCTCAAGAACTCCTTCCATCACGAAGCATCTGAAATCCTGAATTCACTCAACCATCTTCCACTGGAGCATAAATACACGACGATATTCAAATCTGAGCTTTTTGATAAACTGATGGAGGAGG
>JAPYYZ010002523.1:0-13536 GCA_030522705.1 Eretmocerus eremicus | reverse complement strand
CCATTATCAATTTGCTCAAGCAAGAGCGACTCGAGTTTTGACATGATGAATTATCGAATGCAAATATCAAATTGAAACTCGAATGAGCGTATGTCAAGGCTGAGCGCAGCAGACACGTGCTCCAGTGGCTCACGCTTGGAAATTTCAAAATGGCGTCCGCAGCAACGCGTACCGAGAGAAATAGCTGAACGTGGGAACACGTGCTCTGCAGCGAGAAGCCTCTCTTGGAGGAATTCAAACTGGCGTCGGAGTCCACGCTTGCCGAGAAAAAATGGCTCAACTCAACGTTGGTACGCGAATCACTCGGTGAGCAAGCGCGTAGATACGTCTAACTGACGCTGAATGGACTTAAGCTCTGAAATCTGAGCGACGGTTGCGAATGAATTATTGGATTGCTCTTACTTTGATGGCTCCTTGCTCGGCGAATGCGGTGACGAGATGCGTATCCACGCTGAAAAGAGATGTGATCGATGAGGAAGCCTCGACGCCGTTGATGCCACTGCAGGTTGAACGTTCCGTCACCGAAAATGGCAGGTGCTCGAGGGTCAGAATGCCCGCAGATGCTCGATGCAAGCGAGACGCGAGCTCCTGGAGCCCTTGATGTAGGTCGCGATGAGCCAATGCCTGCCGCAACGTAAGAGATACGTTGGGCGACTGGAGAGGCACGAGCGTCGTGCGCGTGGCGCTTGCTCCGAAATCTCGCGCGTCGTCTTACGCGATGCCGGCCTCGTGAAGCGTG
This sequence comes from Eretmocerus eremicus, assembly GCA_030522705.1. Taxonomy (NCBI): domain Eukaryota; kingdom Metazoa; phylum Arthropoda; class Insecta; order Hymenoptera; family Aphelinidae; genus Eretmocerus; species Eretmocerus eremicus. Next base: position 12,797 of record JAPYYZ010002523.1, on the reverse strand, counting down.
CACTCACACACGCTCTCTCGCCGATGAGCAGATTTGCACTTTTGTTCATGCACCGCACTGCACACTTTCACTCCCGTGTTCCGAGTTACGATCCGGCTCGAAGGACCAAATGTTTGAGCTTTCCACTTCTTCCGTGAAAAGAAGATGAGCGATTTGCCCGGGATGCCGGAGATCGTGGGAGGTGGGGGTCGAAAGAACTCAACACGTGTTTAAATTACACTTTGTATATATTCTACAAAAAACGGAGTGCGGTGACACGTGCTAATCGCGAGCTTTGACTCGAAACGGGCGAGAGAGCCGTGAAAAAGAAGCGCGAGTCGCGACGACAAAATGGCGAGACTGTGCGAGAGACGTTCGCAACAGAGATACTGCCTCGAGGACTGCCATCCAGCTACTGTCGCGGCGCGCACGCGGTGAGCCGCTCGAGTGAAGTGGCTCGCTTGGCAACGTCGTGACGATGCCGTGCGAGCGACGTGAAGAGCGGCCCAAGCGCTCGAGAGGGACTGTTGCGGGTGAACTGCAAATTGCCCGGACAGGTAATCTTCTTCTGACTCTTATCTTCCCCATCAGTTTCAATGGTTATTTTTCGAGCGGCACTAAAAGATTGAAACTGTTCGATTACCTCGTTGACGGGAACATTAGCGTCAACTACGGTTCCAATTATCTTTCGGGCTGCCATGATTCAATCACTGGAACAAAATAAGGTTATGATTTGGCCGACCCGGTGGCTGACAATCTTGCTGGTGTAATTTTGGAACCCTTGGGGATTTGTGTCGAGGGGGTACGACTTGGTGCAATCTCACCAAGTTCTGAATTGTCTATTTGCTTTCCATTTCTGTCAGTGACTTTGGCTGGGAACGGAACCCACGTTGGTATCGGAACTTCACGTAGCAACCAAAAATTAGACCGAACGAAAACATCACCAGATGAATCGTGTAGCTACCAAAGATCAGGTAGTTCGTTTCTTGGACCGTCTATTCTGGCTAATCACATTCATTTCACTCATAATATTCGTCAATGATTCTTCCCTATTACTCCAGCTAGCTATACTGGGTATATCATTGAAATTTGGGAACATGTCATCAATTTGTAAGTTAGGGTACAGTTTTCCGAGTTCAAGGGTGAATTCTGATTCGTAGACGTAGAGAACTTCACTAGTCTTCCTATTCCCTGACATGTGGGTTACATCTCTCATTTTCAATCGACAACCGTTGTTTAGCCGAATAATTCCAGTTCCATTCATCTTCATTGTTTTATCTGTGACTGTTTCGCAAATTAATTTCCCTGTCACGGGCGCTGTCAGAGAATAAACCCAAGATCCGTCAGATCCCAATGAAATCCAAAGATTATTGATTCTGCTGAAGACTAAAATGCTACAGTTTGCTAGTGGTTGGGGACGAGTTTCTAATGGGAGAGTCACCTTGCAAATTTCATTTCCGGCAACCTCATAGATCGGTTGTTGAACGGGGCACATGTGACCATAATGTAAGTTCTGACATTCATCAAGATCTCTACATTGTAATTTCATGTAATGCTGTTGGTCTGCATCTATAGCAAAAATTTGTAATGAGGAGAAGTGAAAGCTTCTTACCCGTTATGCGAATCTTTTTGCGGAACTGGTAAAGGTTGTAATTCCTACAGCTAGAACGATGATCGACCGATCAATAGGAGATGTGAAGAAATGAAGACCTTTCCTCCACGGTGAACAAGCTTCAACATCGGAGATCTTGATTAGTTCTTCAGACCTCAAATGTTCTAGTGGAAGGGGGAGCTTGAGATTCTCCGAATTATTGCTTAGATTGTGGCTGATTCTTGCTACTTTTTCCTCATTGAATAATATTGGGCTAACTGGATCTTGCTTCAAATCTTGGAGGACATTCATAAAGGGTTCACAAGATTTGATAACACGATCGATGCTCAATTTACCCCGCCGTATTAGTGGGAACATATGGAGAGCACTTGACGCATCTGTGAGCCATACTACACTCTTCATCTCTTCTAAGGCTTTGTTTTGGATGTCAACCAATTTATAGAGATCTTTCAATGAGCTCGTTACTATGTGTTGATTTTTATTGCTTAATCGGATAAGATCTTTTTGATCAGTGGATGATTGGTCGATATTCCTGTTCATTTGTTTAACATCGTCAATGGTGATTAATCCGAATAAACTTTTGCTTACACTACCAATAAAACCACGCGGAACCATCCTCTTGGTAGAGATGCTACGAGGTAACCGTTCGGGTCCAGCCTCACCTTGAACTAAACTTAAAGCGGTTTTCCGGATATTGTTCTGCAAAATTTTCATGTGATTGAGTAATGCAAGAAAATAATCTTGATCTATAATGGACTGGAAACTGCATTTCGTGTTTCTGCACCAACTTCCATCGCAGCCTACGCGAATTGTTTGGATACATTTATTAGGTATGTCAGTTACGTTGAATGTCACTGAATGTTTTTCAATGAACTCTTCTATGTCTACGTGGATAACAATTTGCGATGTCGCTCTCTTTAAGTTTATCAAACCCATTTGTTCGTAATACAGGACTGGGTTGTAATCGAGGGGAACGATTCCTACACCTTCAAGACTCTGTTGACTACTTCGAGCTGAAGTTATCAATAATACCAGATATTCCCACATGTTTTCTGTAACAAAAAAAATTTAGTTATTTTCTGATTCAAGATATCCGACAGCCAGCTTGAGCTTGTCGGCATGTTTGACTATTCTCTTTCCATTTGGCAGTTCTAACACAACGTCAAATCTGCCCCGCATTTTGACAATTTCAAGAGGATTGTTATAATGATTTCTTAATTACCCACGCATATCCTCCTACTTTGCCTCGAAATTCCCTGATTTTCTCATCGTATTTTTCTTTGGACCTTGTTTTACCGGCAATGATATTTTCTCCCGCCATTTCCTTCATTTCTGACAACCGAGTTATCAGGTCCTGGAGATAAATATCATAGGTTCCTAACTTTCCACTATCGGGAATTCTAATGCGAAATCTAGCTATGCGCCCATAAACCAGCTTAAACAGGGTGAAGTTCGTGGTTGAGTGTACACTAGTATTATACGTAAAAGTCGCATACGGCGCTAGGTGATCCCAGTCATCGAACTTTTCTGAGTAGGAACAAACGAAAGCAGCCAGCAGCGCATGACTCCTTTCAAGACTCGCGTTTGTTTGGGGTCTATAACCCTAACTAACCAAGTGATTCACTCTGAATGTATACAATAGGCTCTCGACTAGCTCGGACATAAAGCTCGTCCCACGATCTGATAGAATTGCCCTTGGAGTACCAAAATGACTACCAAAATGAGTACCGAAATGAGATTTTTCGCTGGTGCGTTAGCTATTGTCGTAGCGCATAAATCTGGAATTGGAACAACAATCACGTATTTTGTCAAATTGCATTGCATTGTTAGTAAATGACAATTTCCACGCGGGGTTCTTCGCAATTTCCCTGATGTATCCATGGAGACCTTATCAAAAGCTTCTACAGGCGTGTCAGTGACTACCATTGGATTTCTAATCTTGGCTCTATCGATTTTCTCCTCTTGAGACCTGGTGCATTTTCTAACGAGATCGAGAATCTGATTGCGCATTCCCGGCCAGTAGTACCGTTCTCTAATTTTCTGGTGAGTAGAATCCACTCCGCGGTGTCCAGCGAATAACGCACTATGAAGAGTTCCAATTATTCCTTTTCTCTGTTCTACTGGGGGAAATTCTGATTTGCCGTAGCATATTGTAATTGGCATTGGCGTGTCTTGGAACATTTCAGAAAGAATTCCTACAGTGAGTCCGGGTTCTTGATTATTCGTTGATTCCCCACGTCGAGAGAACCGAAAACTAACACAACTTTTGTCTCCCAGGATAGTTCTCAAATTTTCTAGAGCGGTTCTAATGTTTCCCACATGAGGAAGGTCGCAGTATTTATCACTCATGACAACGGAAAACACAAAATGGTTTTTGGATGGAGGGACCAAAATTTGACCTACTTTTGGCTCATTGAGTTTCGAACCAATTAATTCTATTGCGCCTATTTCGGTTAAGAGTCTTATGATAGGCTGAGAGGTATAACAGTCAGCACTGATGAAGTGGACTGAATTGTCTTTCTTATGAGTTAGACATTGTCTCGAAGAGATGAGCTTACGCTCAATTCTTGCGGCAGTAGCTGCTGGCCGCGATTCCTCAACCGAAGAGGAACTGTTTTTGCCAAAGTCAACAATATTTGTCCCAGGATTCAGAGGCCCTCCAAATAGAAACAACGGAACCATCATTGTGACTTCTGGAACCTTCGAGAACTCGATACTGACTTTTGTACCTTCTTCTGTTTCTGGGATTTCTTTCAATTTCGGGAATTTTGGTACTTTCTTCCCTACACCCAATGCTGGACAGGGTGTACTCGCCGCTGATGGTACTTTTCCAGTAACCGTCGGTGTAACAGAAAGGGCACGATACGGGCCTGCTTTGACAATAACCTCAGTATCTTCTTTGTCCGAGTTTTCTCTAGCACTAACCTCCTTTTTGGTCTGCACTTGTACTTGTTGGGTTGGATTTTTTATTCGCTCAGCCATGATTTCATTGTTCTTGGTCATGCCGTCAATAGGATCGGCGGCATCTAGCTTCTCCTGAGTACTATCTCCAGGCAATTCGCCTTCAGAATATGCTTCTGGTACAACGTCTTCTCTTTCTACAAGGAGATCACTGTCCGATGCAGTGCGATAAAGCTAAGGCCTTTGATATTCTGAGAGTGGGTGCACATGTGTTCTACGCAACATACTCTCATCTAATCGTCTTGAAAATTGACTCACCTCACCTTTTGTGATATTAGGGTCTGTAGCTCGATCACTCGGAGAGTTTTCTTCCTCCTTTGTCTCATCTAACGTATCACTTGCAAGTAGGGGATTGGCAGGTATCTCAATTGATCCGATCTCCTGAATTCCTTCTACTGCTGTGTCCACCGGTGTTTCTCCAGCTTTAGAATCAGTCCGAGGGACCTGATCGGATGTTTCGTCTTTCAAACTACTACGCCTAGGATCGTAGATTGGTGGTCGTGGGTCTGATGACTTAGTTTGGTCCTGCTCAGTGCGTGCTATATGGGTTGAACCAACATTTGGTTCAAACGATCCGGGATCACTCGTGGGTTGATTGTTAGCAGTGCACTCACCAACTGGTAGCTCTGCATCTATTCGCGGTTCGTCTAAAGCATTTGGTGCTTCTACAATTTCGGGAACCTCGTTGTTTCCTCCGGCCTTAGCGACAATTCTTCTGCGCGTTCGCTGGGCAATTCCGCTAGTATCGATCACAATTTGCTTCCTCGGTTTTGACCTCGTAGGGTGTTTTTTCTTTGGTGTTTCGTCACCTAGAGAGTGAGAACGGTGCCTATTATCGGAAACCGGGACAGGAGTCATATGCGCTCGTACTGCTTCTGTTCTCATGGCGGCGGACCTTGTCATTTTTGGTGTTGAGATAACCGGTCCTGATTTTGCTCCTCTTTCATCCCTATTTTTCTCCTTTCGTCCCATCATTAATAAACGCAGTAGATATAATGAGCGATTCATTTCTTCCTCCGTTTTCTCCTCACTCTCCAGTCCAGTATTCTCTGATTTTTCTATGGGATTCCGTGACAAAGCGTCTGCGTTACAATTCAAATCCCATAGTTTGTATTTGAATGTATATTCGAAATCAGTGAATTTGAACATCCAACGCATAAGTCTCTGCCCAGGGTCCTCACGTTTATGCATCCAGCTTAGTGGCTCCCAGTATTAGGCTCGGGCCCCGGAGATTTTGTTATCTCTGGTTCAACCTCCACTTGATCATGGATTGGTTCAAATATTCCCTTATCCGTACTCGTATCATCTTCCATTCGCGAAAAGTAGGGGTCATCCGTCAGATCGTTTTCTTCATCACTGGCCTCTTTGGTTTTCATGGAGTAGGCCCTCACTTTCTTCTTGGGTTTCGATTCATCTTCCAACACAAAAGGCATAGGGTGCATTACATCGGAATTAACCACCATGGCTTTTCTATGGTAATCAATGACAGCTTCTGAGGTACTGTCTCCCAAGCAGGCCATCAGTGTTGATCCGAAATTCGTCTGAGACAATGAAAAATGGGCGATATTCGCCTTTAATCCTTAAGTAGGTGAATCCGAGTGACTTTATCACATCGCTTGGTTCAATGCCCTTGAATTCCGAATTATCTCTCACGATGAAAATATCAGGTTCGGGAACACTTCTCTTTATAATATTAACATCAGATCCATTATCAAGCATAAAAAGTGTTCAAGGCATAGTCAAGTCAGGCACTCGCAATCGCACGATTTTCTCTTCTTTATGAACGGCGCCTGGAGCTACAGATCGTCGGCGCGTCCTAATCGTTTGGTTGTACCCAATCCTTGCTTGAGCAGCCTTACTCTGCTCATTGGCGGTCGATTTGAATGGTTTTGATTTTGGGTTGCTCTCGAGTCGCTCTAGCTGTTTTGCCTCGTTTCGTTCGGAGGCTGGCTTCTCGCTCTCGGCCTGTTCTCTTGGCAATTTTCGTCCGCCGATCTCGCTAATGGTCGAGAGTTTGGGGAACGATTCGATTGTTGGCTCGCCACGTTCTCGCGACGAGCCCCCTGCCAGTTGAAATCATCCCGGCGATTTTTCCATTTGCCGTCCGGGGTTTTTATTGTTATTCGACCTATAGAGGCTATCTCCTCTTCGGTCTGGGGCATACGAACGCCTCTGGAACCCCCGTTGTTTGAGTCAAAGAGCTATCGACCGCCTGAATTAGGCACTACCCCTCGATTATTATACGAATGTTCATTATCTCCATAATTTTGACGATTAGGAAAGTTTCTACCTTCCCATTGTGGCTTGGAGTTCTGAGGTCTGGAATATGGATACCTCTAGGATGGATTCGAGGATCTGTAGTCGTTAATATAATTATAACGAGGCCCGTCATATTGCTGCATATATTGTTGCTGGTATCCGTCCTCAGCATACGGAGGTCCGGGAGCTATGGGCACAGGAGCCTGAATAGACTCATCGTTCCTTCCTACAGGAAGATCACTCCTCCGAAGAATTCTTATCTGTCTGTCCTGTGAGACACTATTCTCATAACGCCGGATGGTTCCACTCTGATTCTCATTATTGAATGGCCTCCCTCTGAATTTCGTATCATACCGTTGTCTAGTATCCGGTATAATGTACGCGGCCATACGAGATTCTAACCTTACAGCTTGCGCGTGCGCCTGGTCAAGCGTAGTGGGCTGTAGCAGATCGACCGGCTTACTCAGATCTGGGGGAAGACCCCAGATGAAAGCATCGACTGCCGTTTTTTTGAGTGGCAACATTATGATATCACTATAGCCAGCACCTTTCTCCTCCTGAAGAGCAGCGGCTGCACTACTAATTGATTAATTCAGATAATCGTAGAACTTACCGACAGTCTGCCCTTGCTTCATTCTCAGCTGCGAGATTCTGTTACAATAATAGCCATGATTCCGGCCTATGGCGAAACGCTCTTGCAAGTGTTTCGCTAACGCATCCACCGTTTCGAGTGTTTTCCCAACAGCACTATCTCTTGCGGCTTCCCTAAGTTCGCCCGAAACGGCTTTCATGTGGGACCCTCTCTGAGCGGAGTCTATCCACTTATATCCTGATCTGATGGTATGAGTGTATTCTTTAAGCGGCATTTCCTGACCATCAAACTGCGGAATGCGTTGTACTGCATATTGTAATGGAAAATTATTTGTTTGCGCACCCGCAAAGGTCTACGCCAGCGTTTCCACAGTCGGAGGGTCAGGCATACTGTCGCTTCTCCTGAGATTTCCAATACGTTCCACTACCTTCAGGGTCTCCTCTTCGACCGATTGAATTTTTACGCCCAAATCGTCTAAAACTTTACCCATACTAACTAGGGGACGATTGCCTTCGCCTGGCTCAGTATTTTTAGAAAGATCGCTACCAGTCCTACTGCCTCTACTATCTTCCATACACCATGTGAGTTACCGATAGTTCTTAGACAAGTTCTGAATAACTCGATGTTACGGCGGAATTCAATTGACCAGTTCTACCAGAAGTTACAAGAGCCTAAACTTGGAAAGCGGGAAAAATATATTCGCGTCACGTGTATGAAATTGCTATGGCTAAATTGCACTCTATTTTTCTCATATGCCAGCAGAACTTGACTCAATTGCTATCTTTGCTCTCGGTTCTATCGCTGTTAGTTTTGATTCGAATGAGTTTGTTCTCAATAACTGTGAGCCTGTTCTCGATTTTTAGACTCTGATTGTGAAACTGATTTCTTAACTGCTCAAGTGAAGTCGCTAAATTATTGAAATTATGACGGAAGTTCTGGATGGATTGGCTTAGGTTGTATTCAGTGGTTTGACACTGATCATCAAAGTTATATTGCTCTTGTAACAGCTGATCGTGGCCCTCAACTTCGCGGGCTAATTCGTCAAGAAATCCGGCTTGAATTCTGCTTTGGGATTCTCAAGTTTGAAGTTGCCCCTTCAGTTCAGCTAGCTCCACTGACATATGGGTCCGTGGTAATTTCCGATGATTGCGTCCAACAATATCATTCTATTATGAGTGCCAGTTCAAATGAACCTCAACTTGCGTTCACGGTTGCGAATTCAAAATTTTGGAGATACCCGATATCTCAGAGGGATCTAGAGTGGGTTTCACAAATAATCAAAAGAAAGGTATACTCTGATACTCACTGATGGAAGTGAAAAATTTGGAAAACTCATAGCAACCTCAATGATAATTCATCGAGCAATGTTTTTCCGAGATCCTATTATGAGACGAGGCTCAACACGCGTGCTTGGCTATGCCTGCATGGGATTTTCCTCACGCAGATAGCTTTAGCTTTCTCCCTTCCTGCGACTAATTTTCGCAACGCGTAGTCAAAAATTGGCAAACACCGATTTCCATATGAAGATTCCAATTTCGTCATGCACGCCCTTCAGGTATCCACCCTCCTTCAGTCTATCAGTGGGACGGGGATTTGGATCAAATTCAAGGGTGACACCCGCTTAATCCGCAGCTGGCGTTGGTACCCTGTGATCTGGGCAAGATGTCCAAATTGTCACAATAGGTTTCCGGAGTATAATAGGGAATCTTTCACTTACAAGGGGAGACCACGTTCTTCGGGTCACCAAATCTGACCAAAATTTCTTCACAGACTCGTACCACCTAGTATATGAAGAATCTAGAGTATCTCTGTCGAATGGGCACTCTGTCCAGAGATACAGCCAAGGACATTAGCATTGCTAGTATATCTATATATACGGCTTTTTAATACAGGTCTTTATGGGCAATGCTAATGTCTATGGCTGTATCACTGGACAGAGTGCCCATTTGACAGAGATACTTTAGATTCTTCATATACTAGGTGGTACGAGTCTGTAAAAAAATTTTGGTCCGATTTGGTGACCCGAAGGGTGTGGTCTCCCCTTGTTAGATAAACCTTTGGGTCTGTGGGATAAATTGTGTTATATGAGTGAGCTGTAAGGCTGGATAATCCGTAACCGATTGAACTAAAATGATATTCAACCGAAATACTTGAGTGCTCAATCACCTAGATCCGGGCCTGAAAGTTTCCACCTAACTCGAAGTTAATGATTTGATTCTGGACGGTTGTCTCACTATATACTCCTACGTAACAATCTTGCTGGATAGCTGTTCTCAGTAAGAATATCTAACACTCAACTCGAGCTGAGAAATCGAGTGGGAGAGCTAATAAAGCTCAAGCTGGATCCCTATACTCTGAACAGTGGAACTTGTGGTTCCTAAATAGATGGCAAAATGACTACCTTTATAACCTAGAAGCATTCATATATGATATCTGGCTGCTGAACGGATTGCTTGAGAATCCGGAAAATGTCGACTAACATAACACTCTGTATGAGAACTCCCTAGGTTTGCTACTTCGAAAGATATTCAGAGCCATGCAATTGTGCTACGAACTGTCTCGTAGTCTAATTGGCTTTGGATGTCATCTTCATGAAATCATATTCAATTCAGCTGATAACTTTTGAATCAGAGTAGATTCCTACTTTATTACAAATGGAGGTTGATAACGCCAATTGGGAAAAGCTTTATTTCCTGTTATGACTCCAACTCAGGCTTTAAGTCATACACTAGCTATATGACTCATTCATATAGAGGTGTACTTGTAAGTTTTGAGTTATGATTACAGAAAAATGTTGTTAAATATGAATGATCACTACAGTGTGGTAATTTTTTGAAGTATGCTAAAATAATCAGCAAATTAATGCCCAATCAAATACTATATGCACTTTGCAAACTACAAAGGAGATGTGTTACACACGATTATATCCTACACTACTACGCGTTTGGTTGAATTACAATAGTCCAATCCTAACAGTCGAGTCGGATCTTATAATTCAGCTCTTGAAGCTAATATTCTCAAAGGCTGGGGTGGCGGCACTAAACACGAGTGCATTTGTGTTTTTAAATAAATCCAAAATTCCGAAACTCCAAAGGTATAGGTTCAAAATCAGAGTATGGATCGCGTAAAATATATCAATATGAGGAACTGACGAGGGGGCACCACACCCTTCGGGTCACCAAATCTGACCAAAATTTTTCCACAGTCTTGTAGTACCTAAAATATAGAGAATCCCAAGTATTGCTGACGAATGCGCACTCTGGACGGAGATGAAAAATAATCAAGTATCCCATTTTTCATGAGTTTTGGCTATTTTCACCCATAATAGGCTTCTTTTGTATCATCAGTTGATCTCGCTCGACCAAACTCCCCATTGGTGCTGCTAACCCTTTTTCTTATTTGGAGTACATGAAATCTGATTTATCCAGAGCCAGAGGATATTGCCTCCGATACCTCTGTCCAGCGATCATCTCGAATCCAAAACATTGCCAATGGAAACTCACTTTGACGTCAATCAATATTTCAACTCACCCTTGGGGATGACCTGCATGCTTTATCAACCGGCATGATGATAGACAAATTGGACCCTAATATATCATATAATGATCTGCCAACGACATTGTAACAACAGAATCCAGCATAATATTAGAAACTGGAAGTCAAAGCCGGCAATTTTCATGAAAAATCACCGCAGCAATCTCTTACAAATCTCTCACTTGTGTTGACACTATATCGACTGACATCCTATTTCTGGGAGTATATACACAGCCGGTGGCTTATTTCTCGTATATATCCTTAAGGGGAGGTCCCTGCAAATTTTCAACTCCATCAGGAAAAAACCGTATCGGGCTGAAAGTTTCTTTACATATACATTCTCTGATGAGAAATCATATGACGGCTCCAAGAATTTGAAGAAAAAAGTTTTCCGGAAAAAAAATTTCTCCCCGGAGCTCTAAAAATCGGATTAGGGAACCGATACGTACGTTTGTGAGCATACGCATGAGGAACTCCCATAAAAATTTTCAGCTCAAAGTCCCAAAGACTAGTTCAATTTTTTATGACGACAAGTAGCGGTTTTCGCTTTATCCACGCTCGAATATGGCCCCAAGTCGTGGTTTACGTCTGCATTTCACTCATTCTCATCAAAATGATGAAATCCTCACATGTACTGAGGGCTCAATAAATTTTTCCATCGACTGCGCGGGAAAGAACCATTCCCGCACAGTTCTCGAGTTCCTTTCCCTTACATTCGATTAAAAAAATTGTGTTCGGCACTCGGGCGGGATGATTCCTGCATCTTCGTGATGATTCGAGCCCCCTCCTTGGGTTCGGGCCGGAGAATATCACTTGGTATGCGGAAATCAACTATTCCGCGCTTGTATCGAAGTATACTATCTCGCCATATACGATCATAGGAGTATCTTATAAGTATTCCATGCATAAACATACGAATTATTCAACAGTTTTCTTCCATACTCAATACAAGCTCTTTCTCACTTTCGAACTCCCAATATTATACTCAGCTTGGAGACAATTCTTTTGAAAAAAGCACGACATTGATACTTACCCAATGTCGTAATCTAGTGAGGGAGTTATATGAAGTATTGAATCAGAGTGCACACAATAGAGAAGATGGATTTACAGATGCAGGAGTTAGTTATGATGGCTCTTGGCCCACAAGGGGGCATGAATCGAAGCATGGCTTCGGCTGTGCCATTGACATCCTTTCGGGATACGTCTTAGACTTTGAGGTTGTATCCAAGTTCTGTCAATCTTGTGCTTCGGCAATCACAAAATTTGGCGAAAACTCGGCAGAATTCGACCAGTGGTATCGAAATCATGAAGATCATTGCATGATTGATCACAAAGGATCGTCTGGGGCAATGGAGGTCTCAGTCGCTGTAAAAATATGGGAACGATCGACTCAGTACGGTTTCCGACTTTTGCAAATGCTGTCTGACGGAGATTGCAAATCCTTCAAAGAATTACAGGAGTTGATGATCTATGGTCCAGATTGTGAAATAACAAAAGAAGAATGCGTGAATCACGTTTCAAAGAGGTTGGTTGATTCAACTCCGACTCCTATATGAAAGTTCACTATGTTACTCTGAGAATATTCCACGGTTCATTGTTATACTTGCAGAGTTTACACGGTTATCACGAATATAGTCAAAGAAGAAAAAATTCGAAAAATTACTCTTGGAGGTAAAGGATTCAGACAGTTGGAAGAGAAAACTATAAGAAAGCTCTCGGAGTACTACAAAAAAGCCATTTACAGGAATCAAAATGATATTAAGGTTTGTTTGCAACATCAATTCCCATATGCTTTGCCTTTTATCGCACTCCATACATAATTTGATTTTTCAGGCTATGAGAGATGCCATCCTAGCATCG
>JAPYYZ010002522.1:0-12951 GCA_030522705.1 Eretmocerus eremicus | reverse complement strand
ACTTGAGCTGTCATATCCATTTTGAATCATGTCCATAGCACGTCTAGAACTGTACTTACTAACTTTTGGCACAAAAAATGCCAATCTCTCACTGTGCGCGGTTTGATTTCATGTGCACATTAATTAGCAAGTAAGTGCTCTACGCAGGAATTATTTTGGTCTAGAATTCTCCCAAGCTCAGGTCCCAGTGGGATCCCAGTGGGATCACACTGGGATCCCAGTGAATTATTTTCAGCAGGGCATGGAGACTGATCTATGATATGTGGGTGCGAGATGATTTCCCACCACTCACACCGCGGACTTATGAACTCAGAGAGCCCGAACTTTGAACTCTGGAATCGTATTCCCCGCGAAAAACCGATCACCATCATGGGTATATCGGGTTCGAGAAATAGGCTGAACGACAGATCAGAGACTAGTGTAGGGTATCCATACTCCAAGAATTTTCTCATCAGTTACGCCGCGGAGTGACCAGTTCAGAGAATCCGTATTTTGAGCTCTGGGATCCTCTTTCCAGAGAAAAATCGGGTACCATGATGGGTATAACTAGGTTTGGGATCCAGCAATGGTTTGAATGATAGCTCATGGACTGTTCTATAGAGTCTGGGTGTGAGATGATTCTTCACCACTCCTTCTCGCCACACATTTTTAGCCACAACACCATACAAACCTTCAATTGATCGACTCATGGGGGTGTACCTCCACGTCTGTATGTATTTATAGGTATCGTCCGAAATTTTTGTGACTCCGTGGTTGCTAGTTTTTCCAACTGATCACCTCCGAATTGTAGACACTCTTTTGTTGTTGTCACGCCAAAATATCAGTCAATTCCCAGCCCTCGATCTCTATTACATACTTTTTCATTTACAAATCTTCAAAGTAGTACAATTGTATAGCCCGAAAATTCATGAAACATTTATCTCTTCATGGGATTTCAATGTTTAAATAATTGATCTAAGAATCTCAAGATTTGTATATACTCCCTCTCATACCCTCTGCATACCTCTAATATCATTAGGTATTCCAGAAATGTTCCTTGTCTCCCATTCACATACAACAAATCAAGAGTGCTTGATGTTGCTGACTCATTCAAAACTTCTCTCTCGCTTTGAAATGGAAACTCCAACACCTCTCTCAAAACTAGAAACGTCACTCATGAACCTTCTTTCAAGAGAATCCCCAATACTCTTTCCGTTACAATTTCGTAATAACATACACATCTTTCGGGAATTTTCTCACTTTTGCCTATCACTGCAGCAACTTCCCATGACTCCTACCTTGTTTATTCTTTCCTTCCCAAAACTCGTGACATCATTGCTACTGACCATTCCTATATGTAACTTTTTGATTCGTCTCGCTAGTTTCTATAATTTCTTGAGTTACTAATTCTCCAATCCCAGCTGTCCACAGGATCATTTTTGGCTCAAAGGAGTGCAAAAATACTCAAAATCGTGTTTTCTCGATTTTTTCATCCTGACAGAGCTTGCTTGCCTGTTTTATCCTAATGACTGGATTATTCCAAATGAAAGATGATTGGTTCACGCATTTTCCGGCCGTGAAAATCGGCCAAAACCGCGGGAGAGTGATTTTGAGAGCACTTATCGAATCATTCGATGAGTTCCCCTACGCAAAGTTCGAAAGCTTCGAGAGTACTCTCAGTCTTCCGGGTAGTCAATGCAACTTTCTTGAGGACACTTATCTGTTGGAGTCGATTTGTGTCAGGGAATGGGAGCTCTAGCTGTTCCAAAATCAGAATGATTCCAAGGCAGTAAACCCGCAAGACCCGGAATGACTCGACGACCATACCAAGCTGCAGACTTGTATGTTCCCGGATCTCCTTCATCAATTGAACTCAAACGAACAATCAATTTTGAGTGAATTAAGCCAGCTATCGATTGAAATCAGTCTCAAGATACAAAATTGGAACGCATGCGCAGAGAGATCACATTTTATGGATAAGGATGAGAACCAATTAAATTGAGGTGAGTGCACCATTTAAGAGCAGTATACCAATTAAGGCCATATGGTGATAGCTCGAAAATGCACGCTCCGTGGCTCGGCTGTGTATTCTTTTCATATGTGTTATGTTGGAAGACGATGCACAGAGCGATTTGAACCGATCCATGAAGATTTTTGCATTCGCTACCAAACTTTCAGTCAATTTTTCGACTTTTGACAGGGAGGGTCCTTATTTTTTAGAGGCACTAAAAGTCCCACCAGAAATGATTCGATGCGACCAATCCTCACGTACCTTGGCTAACTTCTTCTGTCCCCTCAGCTTCTGAATGCATTTTTCAGAATTGCGAGAGTTGATGTCGGACCAACTCTATCAGATGATTACCAAAGAGTCTAGTGTACCTATTGAAGACATGCCGATATACCGAACGGGGCGCCTGTATTCTTCCGAAAGATTTTGTGCCGGATCTGGAGGTGCCGAGTCGCTCGATAATCTACTTCGATGAACAACTGACAGGAAACTCTCCAGCACTGAATGATCATGGTCAAATCTATTATGAACAATCTGGAAAACTCCTGAATCACCAAAGCCGATACATGGATGAGAGAACCAGCTTCATGGATGTAAATCCGACTCCAGAGCCGAAGATGATGATCCTCTGTCTTCGTTTCTCTGCCAGCTAACCGATAAGGAATATTCTCGCACATGAACGATGTCTTAGCACTTGATCTATCTACACAACCAATGCCGTGATACCCAATGCCGATATACCGGACAGGATACTTGTTCCATGGCAGGAAAACGATTCGAGGGCTAAGAATACTGACTTTCTGAATCGATTACTCTAACAGATGACTGGCAAGAGATTTCCTCGCACGTGAGAACTATCGATCAGGCGACGGCCTACCATTCGGACCATTCCTGGATCCCCAACACCAGATAGACCCGTTATAGTACCCGATTTCTCGGCGACAATACGACTACAGAACTTTTCACGACTGGATTGACTCCATTGGTCTTCCCTGCCATGTGAGAGATTGAAACTGACCTGAACCTCTATGTCTAACAATGCAAGAAACGACAATACCGAATTGCCCAATTTCTGCACGTGACATGTTGGAGGATCAACGAAAGTCTCAGTCTCTTGAATTATCCAGAGAGGATATTGATTAGAGAAGAATATGAGAAGAAGCTACGACTGAATGGATTAGAAAAAGATACTAATATTCCATCTGAGCTCTCAGAGTCTCGCTGAACACCTCCCATAGATTTCTGTTTTGGGTCTTCAAACCCAGATGGGTCACGGTTTGTCGTGACCATAAAAAAGTTTATCATCTTTTCCAATACAACCAGCATTTCGAATGTATCATCCTTCCAATAGCTGTCTATGACTGATCTCCGCCGGAATAGTGACGAGCCCAGCGGAGGGATCGGGTCAAGACAGTATCAGTTTCTCTTTTTAATCTATCCATCAGTAGCTTTTCCTTATATCTTCCTCTGATCTATATCCTCTCTGGATAGATCAAGAGGCCGAGGTTCTTGTCGATCCTCCAACATGACACGCGCAGAAATTGGGCGATTCGATATCTCCCTTCCTTGCATTGTTAGGCATAGAGGTTCGGGTGAGTTTCTATCTCACATGGCCGGAAAGACCAATAGAGTCAGTCCAGTCGTGAAATTTTGAGAAGTATCCTGCAATCGAGTCATTCAACTTCATTCACGACTCCAGAACTCCGAATGCCAACTCTCCGAATCTATTACTCCGCGGCGTGGATGGTGAAAAATTATCTGTCGTCAAAATATCATGAATCGGTCTTTGATCTATCATTCAGATCATTTCTGGGTCCCGAACCTAGATATGCCCAACATGGTACAGTGAAACCTCGGTTTAATGGACACTCGATTTAGCGGACACCTCGGCTTAGCGGACAATTTTTAAAGCACCGGCAAAAATACATTACCTCTTATGGAGAGGGAACCTCGATTTAGCGAACCCTCGAAATAACGGACGCCGATAGTCAAAGTATCCGCTATTCAGAGGTGTAAATGTAAACATTCCCACGATTGCGAGATCAGGCGTTCAATACTCGTCTGTGTAGTCAGTCTTGCATAGTTTCGTGTGCCGCGCACGGTCAATCGCTATGTCGGGCAAGCGAAAACGCTTGAAAATCAAAGAAAAATTTTACATAATTCAAGTGAAAGAAAAAGAAGGGTTGAGTCTACGGAAGGCAGCAGATAGATTCAACATCGGGAAAACTCAAGTAGGTGATATTCTCAAAGATAAAGATGCAATCATTGGAGAGTATCAAAGAATTTTCAATGTTAACATGAAAAACAAAAGACCTAAAACCGAGATTTCAGAACTGAATGAAGTGTTGTTTGAGTGGTTTGGTCGAGTGCGTGCGAGAAGTATCCCCGTCTCGGGACCTTTATTGCAAGAAAAAGCTCTAGAAATCGCGCGATTGATGGGATTGAAGGATTTTGTTGCATCGAATGGTTGGCTCGAGCATTCCTGCACCAGGTTCAATATCTCGTTCGAAGCTATCTGTGGAGAGAGCAGAAGTGTTGATACTACAACAATCGCGGTTTGGAATGTAAGACTACCGAGCAAATGTTCTGGCCGCGCAGCACGAGACATTATGAATCTCGATGGAATTGCATTGTTCTTCAGAGCTCTACCGGATGAAATTATGACTTTGAGAGGACTTATTCATTGCAGTTGTGAAATTTGAATTCAGAAGAGAGAGAGCGAGAGATTCTATGTACACAGATCCATTTTCTTTTGCTACATTATCAATAAACAAAGTTCCTCGTCTCCGAGTCTTCATCGTCCATTAATGCACTCGGATAGCAATTACTCGATTTACCGGACACCTCCATTTACCGGACACTTTTCAGTGCGCCGGTGGTGTCCGGTAAATCGAGGTCTCACTGTACCTGATTCCTCGGTGGAAAAACGAGCTCAGAGCTCATAATACGGACTATCTGAACTTACTTCTCCGCGGTGTGAGTGGTGAACATTTGATCCCGGTCCTAAATTCTATAGAACAGTCCGAGATTCATCATTCAAAACATTGCTGGATCCCAAAACCTGTTATACCCATCATGATACCCGATTTTTCCCTGGAAATAGGATCCCAGAGCTCGAAATACGGACTTTCTCAACTTATTACTCCGCGGCGTAACTGGTTAAAGAATTTCTCCGTGCATGAATACCATACACTTGTTTTTCATGTATCGTTCAGCCTGATTCTGGATCCAGGAGCCAGATATACCCATGATAGTGATCGGTTTCCCGCGGGGAATACAATCACCGAGCTCAGGATACGGGTTCTCTGAGTTTATGACTCCGCGGTGTGAGTGGTCAAGAATCATCTCATACCTGAATATCATAGAATAGTCCACACTCTATCATTCTGACCATTTCTGGATCCCGGATCCCGACATACCGATCATGGTACCCGATTTCTCTGTGGAAATACGATCTCGGAGTTCAAAACACGGATCCTCCGAACTCATTACTCCGCGGCGTGGTCCTTGAAAAATCCAACCGTACATGATGGCATAAACCAGCTCTTTATCTATCGTTCAGCCTATTCCTGGATCCCGGAACCAGATATACCCATGATGGTGATCAGTTTCTCGAGGGGAATACGATTCCAGAGCTCAGGGTACAGGCTCCCTGAGTTTATGACTCCGCGATGTAAGTGTCGGAAAATGATCTCGCACCTAGATATCATGGATGAAACCACGATTTATCATTTAGACTATATCTGGTTCCCGAAAGCAGATCTACACATCATGATACCCGATTTCTCGCGGAGGATACGATCCCAGAGCTCAAAAGACGGCGGAGAGATCTGTCGTAGACAGTTATTGGAAGGATGCTACATTGGGCGATGCTGGTTATATTGGAAAAGATGATAAACTCTCCCATAGTCACTTTTCACGGGCAATTCAATATTATCTCTTCTCGCATTATTAGATTCAAGGTTTCGGGTCAGTTTCAATCGCTCACATGGCAGGAAAGACCAATAGAGTCAATCCAGTGATGGAATTTTCAGAATTATCCTGGAAACGAGTCATTTGATTTCCATCTAATTCGGCATTGGGTCCTTGGAATGCCTTTCATCCGATCTCTTAGCGTCTCACTAAACACCTTGCATAAATTTCTGTTTCGGATCTCCACACCTAGATGGCTCACGGTTTTTCGTGACCATTAGAGGGTTCATAATCTTTTCCGATAAAACAAGCATTCCCAATGTATCATCCTCCCAATAGCTGTCTATGACAGATCTCTCCGCCGTCATACTGACGAGCCCAGCGGAGGGATTGGGGCGGAAAAGTATGAGTATCTTCTTCTCATCCATCCACTAGTTGCTTTTTCTTATATTCCTCTCTAATCTATCTCCTCTCTGGTTAATTCAAGAGACTGAGACTTTTGTTAATCCTCCAACATGTCACGTACAGAGATTAGGCAGTTCTGTATTGTCGTTACTTGCATTGTTAGGCATAAAGGTTCGGGTCAGTTTCAATCTCTCACATGGCAGGAAAGACCAACGGAGTCAATCCAGTCGTAAAAAGTTCTGTAGTCGTATTGTCGCCGAGAAATCGGGTACTATGATAGGTATATCTGGTGTTGGGGATGCAGGAATGGTCCGAATGGTAGGCCGTCGCCTGATCCATAGCGCTCACGTGCGAGGAAATCTCTTGCCAGTCATCTGTCAGAGTAATCGATTCAGAAAGTCAGTATTCTTAGCCCTCGAATCGTTTTCCTGACATGGAACAAGTATCTCATCCGGTATATCGGCATCGGGTATACCGGCATTGGTCGTGTCGATAGATTATGTACTAGGACACATCGTTCATGTGCGAGAATATTTCTCATCGGTTAGCCGGCAGAGTAGCGGATACAGAGAACCATCATCTTCGGCTCTGGAGTCGTATTTACATCCATGAAGCTGGTTCTCTCATCCATGTATCGACTTTGGTGATTCAGAAGTTTTACAGATCGTTCGTCATAGATTTGACCATGATCATTCAGTGTTAGAGAATTTTCTGTCAGTTGTTCATCGAAGTAGATTATATCGAGCGACTCAGCACCTCCAGATCCGGCACAAAATCTTTCGGAAGAATACAGGCGCCCCGTTCGGTATATCGGCATGTTTTCAATAGGTACACTAGACTCTCTGGTCATTATCTGATAGGATTGGTCCGACACCAGCTTCCGCAATTCTGAAGAATGCATTTAAAAGCTGAGGGGGAAGAAAGAGCTAGCCAAGGTACGTGAAGATTGGTCGCATCGAATTATTTCAGGCGGGACTCCTAGTACCTCTAAAAAATTAGGACCCTCCCTGCGAAAAGTCGGAAAATTGACTGGAAGTTTAGTAGCAAATGCAAAAATCTCCATGGATTGGTCCAAATCGCTCCGTGCATCATCTTTCAACATAACACATATGAAAAGAATACGCTGCCGAGCCACGAAGCGTGCATTTCCGAGCTATCACCATATGGCCTCAAATGGTATACTGCTCTTAAATGGTGCACTCACCTCAATTTGATTCGTTTTCATTCTTATCCATAAAATGTGATCTCTCTGCGCATGCGTTTCGATTCCGTATCTCGAGATTGATTTCAATCAATAGCTCGCTTAATTCATTCAGAATCGATCGTTCGTTCGAGTTGAATTGATGAAGGAGATCCGGAAATATACGACTTTGCAGCTTAGTATGGTCCTCGAGTCATTCCGGGTCTTGCGGGTTCAGTGCCTTGGAATCATTCTGATTTCGGAACAGCTGAAGCTCCCATTCATGGGAGCTTTAGCTTTCCTACTTTCTCCCATGATGCAGCTCGGTTTCTCGCGGGGAATACGATTTCAGAGCTCGGAATACGGACCCTCTGAACTCATCACTCCGCCGCGGAGTTCTTCGGAAATCCATCCGTACATGGATACCATAGACTAGCTCTTCATCCATCGTTCAGCCTATTCCTGGATCCCAGAACTGTATACACCCATGATGGTGATCAGTTCCTCGAAGGGAATACGATCCCAGAGCTCAAGGTACGGGTTCTCTGAGTTTATGACTCAGCGGTGTGAGTGATAAAAAATCATCCCGCACCCACATCCCATCGATCAGTCTCAAACCTATCATTTAGATCATTTCTGAGTCCTGGAACCAGATACGCTCATGATGTTGCTCGGTTTCTCGCGAAGAGTACGACCCCGGAGCTCAAAACCCGCACGGTCCGAATTTATTACTGTGTGATGTGATTGGCTAAGAATTCTCTCGCACCCGGATACCAAAGACTCGTCTATGATCCATCATATGGACAATTCCAGAATCCCGAATCCAGATGTATCCATCATGGTACCAGATTTCTCTGCAAGAATACGATCCCAGAGACCGAATTATGGACTCTTTGAACTCATTATCCGGCGGTGTAACTGGTGAAAAAGTTCCTCGTACATGGATACCATAGACTAGTTTCTCCCCTATCGTTCAACCCATTTCTGGATTCCGGAACCAGATATACCCATGATGGTGCTCGTTTTCACGCAGAGAATACGACTCTAGAGCTCAGAATCCGCACTGTCCGAATTCATTACTCTGCGGTGTGACTGGTGAAAAATTCTCCCGCACCCGGATACCATAGACTGGCCTAAATCTATCATCCAAAAGATTGCTGAATCCCGATTCCAGATGGATCCAACATGGTACCCGATTCCTCTGTGGAAATACGATCCCAGAGATCAAATTACCGACTCTTTGAACTCATCACACCGCGGCGTAATTGGATAAGAAATTCTTCCGCATGTGTTTCTTATAGTGTGGTTCATCTTTCATCATCTTGGGATTTGTCAATCGTCAATCCGATTTTTTTGACCGGGTAACGTTTCTCTGCATAGAATATGATTCATGAGTCAAATATTATCGCACCCATGATCCATCCCTCTCGGCACTGATCTGTCAACTATGCTCGCAAACGCCTCTCTCAGAGGGTCGATGATCCCTCCCTGTTCAAATGCGTGGAGTGATAACCACGCTAGGAAATATGTCCGCCGCGTCTGTCCTCTTTGTATATACCTTATAAGTCTGCGCTAGCGAAAGGCTTTCGCTAGTGAAAACTTCTATATCTCCGCTCGACAAAGGTCGATCATGATTTTGAAATTAGATTTTCGGAGTAGAGAAAAGGCAAGAAAAAATGAGCCGAGTGACGTTCCGAAGCGATGCACACAAAAATATGTTCCCACTAGCGGGAGGCTTCCGCTGCTGAAAATACCGATATCTCCGCTCGACAAAGGTCGATCCTGATTTTGAGGTTGAATTCTTGGAGTGAAAAAAAAGTAAGAAAAAATGGACTTTGTTACGTCCCTCCTCGGACGCATGGGTGGTAAGAAATTCTCCATACTGGTAATAAATTAGTTAGAAAAAGGTCAAAAAAGTGAGCTAAGTCTGATGCGATTCTGCGACTTATCCTCCGCTAGCTTTATGGATCCGAGATTTCGACCGATGAAGCCCGAAGTGGTCAAACGGGTTTAGGGCAATGATGGACTATATCGCAGCTCGGGATTTTCATATAATCAACTCTAACGAAACATACTTGTTGAAGCCTCACTAGGCCTCGGTACCTTGATGATGGGATGCCACGGAGTCCTATGGGATCCCATGACCCATTATCCCGTCAGACTCGGTCATTTTTTCACAACATCTCTACCTCCATGGAATTAAGCGCGGTCGAGGCGTGTCCGAATGCTCCAATGCTTCTTGGTAACTTCCCAAGACAAAATCTCACGGAGTGCTCTCTTTGGAAATTCTTGTGGAGCTCACTTTCACGACTTCTTGTAAGATCCCAAGACCCGTCATCTCTTCAGACTTGGTTGCTTTTTCGGGCAATTCTGACCTCCACCAGGCTATTTGTCATCGACGAGAGTTCGACCTGCTCCGTGGCTACTCGAAACATTTCCATGACCAGGCCACACAGGGCAATCTAGTTCAAGGTGTTTCCAGACCCCGGCCTCATGGAGTCTCACAAGATCTCAGGACCCACTCGCCGTTCAGACTCGGTTTTTTTAATTACCTGATCAAATCGAGAATACATATCCCTTTTGAATTTGAAATTTTCTTTGTGCTCGTGATGTTTTGCTTTTAAAGTGAAGATGTTATTGTGTAGATTGGACGAGCAATCAATTTCAAGTCGAATTGCATTCGACTTTTAATGCATCTGAGTCCCGTCAATAATTACACAGGATTTTCCAACGATCCATCTCTCCCAATTCGAGCCGAGCTTATCCATCACGAGTCACTCCCTCGAAACGAGACACCTGGGATCAGGATCAGTCTCAAATCCTGCGCCGTTTGACTTCATCAGCACATAAGCTAGCAAGTAAGTGCTCCACGCAGGTATTACTAGGCTCTAGAATTTTCCCAGGCTCAGGTTCCAATGGGATCCCAGTGAATTGGTTTCTGCAGGGGCGACGAGGACATTTTTCGTATTCAACCTTCCACTGCTCTATGCTCAGTTTTTCTCCTGTGACTCCACTCTAATCCGTTCAACAGTCATCAAATGAAGTCCATAATATACGTTAGTAACGTAGCGTTGCATATCCGGGTCTAATTGATGTCTATTCTGCTCATTGTTTTCGTGAATAAATGGAGATTCTCGAAAATTCCAATCTCCTCCGAATAGTTGCCTTCTTGTGTCCCAGAAGTCATGGGCGCTTCCAAGAATACGCTGCAGAATGAGATAAGCAGAACGTATCCTCAAATCAGCATCATACATCACTATCTCACATACGTCAAAAATGGGAACGATATGATCAAAAATCGATTCTATATGTGAATGGGACATTTATTCCGAAAATATAAAGGAACAAACCCAATCGTTTGCTCATTGACTCCTGACTGAAAATAGAATGACATTTTCCTATCCCAGTATATATCTCAGGCGTGGATGAGACAAAGCTATTTCTCTTCCTTATAGCTCATATATGTGGAATGTACGTACTTCAAACATTCCAGTAACGTTGTTTCACAAAATTACCATATGATTTATTCATGAATGGAAGCGAAATTCTTGGTGAACTGATGTTTCAAGACAATTCTCTATTTCAGTATGAATCTTCCTGCTCTCGATAGGCGTGGGGACGGAATTTTTGACAGATTGTTGTCGCAATGCGATTTTTCTCTTTTAGTATACCTCTTAGCTGAATGGAACAGAGCACTTCTCATTCCTGTCCTCTAGATTTATTGACTTTGCGTTGCTGATTCTACCAATGTCCATGCATAAAATTAGTACATATGCGCTCTCTTCATGGGTGCCAACGATATTCTTGCACAGCTGATGTTTCATTCCCATTCTATTCATCGAGAATACCTCTTCACCCCATGGAACAAAGCTACTCTTAATCCTCTCGACAAGATCAATCGACTCTACGTCACTTATTTCACCAACGACACTTCATGGATCTACCAAATACGGTCTATTCATGAGTGCGCACGAAATTTTAGAGAATCGTTCTCTCAATCCGATTTTTCTTTTAGGGTATACCTTCCAGCTATATAAAACAAAGCTATTCTTATTCTTCTCTCCAAGATTCATAGATTGCATGTGACACATTTCAGCAAGACCTCTACATAAATTTACACCATCTTTCATATCGCATATATTTTGGTTTGTGATCTCGTGAGCGTGCGTCGCCCGGTACGCAGCTCATATAAAAATCACCTGAAAGGGGATTTATGGAGTATTGCTTAGAATAATCGAACGATCTCTTTCTGTTTAACTGTGGGTCGCTTATACGTCCTTCGAACTATTCATTCGAACGCATTAATGAACGGGAGTTGACTCTACTCGCATCTGACCACAGCCCGCACTTATTCCTCATTTATCACAGTCGAAATATGATATTTGCGGGTCATTCTTGCATCCACGCGCGGAAGAGAGCGAGTTTTGGCGGGTGTCTATCCCCGCGAGAGGAAGAACCACTTACAGTCTCCCAGCGAACCTATGGCGTAGCCTAGTCACTAAGTGGTCGTCTCGCGCCCTGTCCAACTGCTCCTTCGCTCTCCGCCGCTGAATATTGAGGTTGCAAAGGCCGGCCGGGTCGACGCCACATCCCGGAACCACATTGAGAGCCATGAATCGTACCCACAACTATATTTTGATCGTTGTGTCAACAATCTTCAGAATGCTTGTCACGACTATTGACGACAGTACCGATGCGCTTACGACCGTAGTTGATACGTTAAGATATTGTCGCATCAACAATCCCGAGGTAGTATCTGTTACGATGCGATAGTTCAGCCAGCTCACGCGAGGTTGTGGTAGCGCTCGTTGGTTTGCGCGGTAAAGCTGCTGATGGCCGCTGCGCGTATCGGCTCTTGTGGCAGGGGTCATCCTTGCCGGGGGGTTAACTCCGCGGCCGGTCCCGTTGATCCGCGGCACGCACCTCTTCCTCGCGGGCTCATCTGATGCCCGCAACGGCGGTGGCCACACAAACACGGCGTCTCCGCCGTGGCCGCAGGGTAGATAACCTCAAAGGTGCCGTGAGCTCGGCGTCGGCGGCTGCTGCTGCTCTCGCTACGAGGACGGGCCGTTGCAGCGCGGGTGCTCTGCTCTCGGCCCGGCCTCCTCCGTGGGCTCGGCGAGCAAATCGTACGCGGAGCACTCATTTCTCTCGATTCGCTCGGGGAATGAACTACCCTGCCCTTACGCGCACAGGGCATTCATGTGCTATGCTTGTGTCGACTATCTCGTGTTTGGTGGCAGAAACGTACAATTCAATGTATAGATCTATTCGCATTCTTATCTTTCGTCGCGAATATTATTTCAGTAATGTTTATTGCGATTTCTAATCATGATGTGATTCCCGCGGTGCATGAGATACGAGAATAATACATACATATGGGTCAGATCAGTATATTTTTAAAAAATCGTGCGCAGCCCCCCCGCAAAATTTCTCGCCAATTTTTCTACTGAAAGTAGGTACCAAG
>JAPYYZ010002521.1:0-19745 GCA_030522705.1 Eretmocerus eremicus | reverse complement strand
TAAAATCATGTTTCAACATATCTAAACGATTAAAAAACTTTGCGAGGCGAAAAAAAATGTCGTGCAGAAAATATTCAAATTTGGCGTGGACATCCTCAAATACGAAAGTGGTCAACAGACTACAAAATTCGATTTAGGTACATCAGATTGATTTCAATTCATAAAAAATTCACTTCAAAGCCAGCCGCAGAATTCCTCAAGCGGTCGAGACTGTTGAAGCGCGCGAGTCTATAGAAACCCGCGATAACCAGTTCGGTAAATCCTGCGTGCATCAGTCCTCAATGTATCCAGCAGCCTCGAAGAAGCGGCATATCTCACCTTACACACGCTCGCGCGGAATCGACGAGCTCCAGCGAGGCACGAGAGAGCGAGTACCACGAGGGAATCGGAATATCGACCTGCACTTTTTCACGACTGGCTTTTTCCCGCTAATGCAGAGAGAGATGGCTGGTCCGCCACTACTGCTTGCCTCTCCGCTGTCTGTTTGGCTTTCCTTCGCCTCCACTTCGGCTCGTGACAGCCTTCAACCCGATGCAGCGGCGCAAATTCGCGCGGGAAAGAGAGCCGCAGATGCAGATAGACAGACGAATGAAGGCTATAGCTCTCGGAGCTTTCCCAAGTTTTCCAACAGTCGCGAGTCGCAAAAAATAGAAGTAGCGCATCGAACTGTTTCACTTGCCATGTACACAACGATGGAAAAACATTCACTTGGCGACGAATAGCGTCAATTCCAGAAAATTTACCATCAACAGGGGTCCGAGATCGAATCAGCGCTCGTCACTTCGTTGGGTGTGTACATACGTGCGAAGAAAAAATCGACAAGTTCGCCAGAGTGCAACTACATAGCTTGTGTAGAAGGATGGACGTTGGGAGAGCGATGCACGCGACGAGTGACGAGCTTTCGAGGATGAGGCTCGATCGAGATCAATGGATAGCTCTCCGCTGAACGCTCTAAACTGTAAAACTCGCTGGGGTGCACGTGAATGTATGTGTGCAGAGTGTACTCGCGGGGAAAAACTCGCTCGGACAGCGAGGCTAGCTGATTGGAAATGAGAGCTACGAAGCTCCGTGTATGTGTGTGTTGGCAAAGCGCTCGTGATCGATTGCTTGACATTCTTGCTGCCCGGGACGCAAATTTTTTGCCCCCGCTACTCTCGGACGTTGCCTCTGTCTGTCTGTCTCTTTCGCGTCTACGTATGACCCGAGACTGCTCTTCTCGCACAGGTGTATCGGTGCTACACGAGTTTTTCCGCACTCCGGGGTGTAGTGCGCGGATGCAAGATGAAATACGGGAATTTCGATCGGTGGACACGGAGTGACGCGCGCTTTTGAGAGACGGTCCGCGATGTTTGTGTTTCGGTCGTGCTGACGGGTTTTCCAATTCCATCGTATACCCATAGGTGGGTGACGAGTTTTTTGAGCGCGAGACAGGACGTGGTGGAAATTTCAATTTGAATAGGCTTGGTTTTTGTCGATGCGTTTTGGAGAGAGGAGGAAAATAGTGGAGAGTGTGGAGGATGACTTTTGGAGGTATTGTAGTTGGTGACACGCATCGCTCTGCTTGACGTGACGAAACGTCCTTTGGGAGTGGAATACTGACTCGAGTCGAATGGAGCGGGATTGATCTAGATCCGAAGGATAACTACTGTTGTTGGGAAGGAATTCACATATCGCTTGCAACCGTGGAATTTAATGGGTTCAGATGCATTCGGTACGTTATATGGAGCCATAAACTTTGTGGAAGCGTGCACGTTATTGCTTTTACGCGAGTATTTTACTGTCATGAATCGCCTTGAATATCGGCTGTTGACTCGACAGTTCGATGCATGCGTAACGCTTGATTGACCACAGAGTCGTATTTCATGGTTATGGGAAAATGAATCTACATAGGCTCACGTATCAAACTCGGTTGAGCAAACATTTTTAGTCAAAGTAGGAGTGAGATATACTGATCATTTTAAATTATGAATATGATTGAAGAGCTTACGCATTGTAGCGTGTTTCCATCCATCGTCGACAATGATTTTTTCATCACTTTTAAATCACTTTTAATCTTCAAAAGATCTTTTCACTATTCTAACCTCAAAATCGGACATTTCTCCCTCTTTTTCGGCTCTCGTGGTAAAATAGTAGATTACATTACTGAAGGCGGAAGAGCTCTTCCGGGCCTTTTGGACATGTCTCCCTCGTTGCGGTCGGTCGACAACTAATCGACCGGCTGTAATCTACTACCGACTGTAATCTACTATTGTACCATTGTACCATTTGAAAATGGTGTAATGGTTGCTAGTACCAAGTCTGACGCATTAATCTCGTTTCCATTCGCGTTATGAATTTGCAAATGGTACGAAACTTGCTGCACCGTTTGGAAAGTGAAATATTTTGGTTTTGGTACTGCGTGACATGTTTAACCTGCCGGACCGAAGGTAAAACCGGAGAATTTTTGTAACTGGGCAAATTGTGTTCAACAAAATACTTCAAGCTATCCGAGGACTCAAAATCATAACCACGCCCTGGTCTATATATTTCCGGCTCTAAACCAAAGCGAAATGAACGCTACTCGAGCTTTTACGGAATCGTATTGGTGAGTTATGGATTATATTCAGTACAGAGATGACCGTTCGGTAAATTTTTTTTACAATACGTCGTTGGATACCTTATTCATGAGATGCTGAAAGAAATGTTCGAATGTATCATGACTGAACTCATTGTTCCCTCAAAAACAAACTGGATTTTCCAAAAATCACAATGGCTTTCATTCCACTTTGGTTTGGAGCCGTCCATATAATCGAGGGATGCATGTTATAATATTTTGAAGTTTTTTTTACATCATCTCTAATCATTGACTAATCCCACGTTACTAGTGAACAACTTCGATATTCGATATTTGCCGCTCTTCGGTCGAGATCGTTATCATGTATCAGACAGATTCCCACGCTTTGCGTCTCATGTATTGTAGACATGTGAACTCATGGCTGATTCTCATTCCATGCGATATCATTCGACTCGAGGTATCAGGTGACGTTGTCGTGAGACGTACAGGCGCTCCGATAACACAGTATGGTGCACTTGAATAAAATATGCCTACTACAAATTTGACTATGCCTGTGTTCATCGTAGCTTGAACAAAGAGAAGACCGTACATAGGCTGGTATTCAGACTCGTAGCTCGGCCTGAGACTAAAATTAATCTCTGATTGACTCCAGTCACAAAATTGAAGAAGAATTATAGATGCATGCCACAGGAGTCTTTCTAACGAGGAAAACAAGTAGATATGGAGCTAGTTGTTGAGAAAATTAGTGAGAGACAGATGAGAAACGTTTGAATCCGCGGATGAGTATTATCAAGTACTGGATCTGTAACGCCAATGATCTCAGATGCCATTTAGTGATTTCTATGCCATGTGAGTTTGTACCCGAAAACTTTTCCCATAATTTCTTCAAAGCTCTCATCTCATATTGGCAACGAAGCAAGTATTTTTTTGGGCCATATAACGTACAAAAAATCTCCAACCACACATTTTCTCTGCTATCAGAGAAAATGTCTACTATCACAATTTTTTGATTTTTCGCATGGCTGGTGACCCTTATCCACACATCAAATTTTTGAGCAGATTGTGAAGCAGGTTGGAGCAGCAGGTCATCATGATCCTTTCTGAAATAAACGACTGCATGAAAAATGCGAGGCAGATGAGTGCTCTCTCTGTTAGGAGGAGCAAAATGCTTGCAAGAAGTGTAAAAAGCGAAAATGATCTGCAGCTCCCGGATCACCGTGCATCGCATCATAAGACTTTTCTGCTGCCCGCAAACTGCAAATTTGCTCGGCGCACTAGATGAGCGACTCGATCTCGCCATCTGCCGCGCCGACTCCAGCGTCTAATCAGAGATTAACTTAAGTTTTAGGCCAAGTCACGATTCTGAATAACAGCCATAACATGCGAT
The DNA here is from genome assembly GCA_030522705.1 of Eretmocerus eremicus. Taxonomy (NCBI): domain Eukaryota; kingdom Metazoa; phylum Arthropoda; class Insecta; order Hymenoptera; family Aphelinidae; genus Eretmocerus; species Eretmocerus eremicus. The sequence goes on along the minus strand of JAPYYZ010002521.1, from coordinate 15,804 downwards.
TGATCTCCGCGCTGCACCTGTCTGTATCCATACTTATTTTATTTGTAACCCCTTTCGTGCCGGATGATGATGATAAAGACCATTGGTTGATAATTTGGGAATTTGGGGGTCAACAATGTCTATCATGTCACATTTAGTGGCGCTTTGATAACTCTGTATCTTGCATACCTTGGTCACTTTTGGACCAGGTATCAGAAATGATCTTTAGGTTATGATCCACCTTCAATCCAACGTTTGACTGGAATGATCCAACCTTATTCAAATAAAGTGACGCTTATTGGATCCAATTTGATCCAATGGCTTGAAGTTGCCGGGATCCTAACCTCACCGAAGGATCAATAGATGATGAGAAACTTGATACTATCCGAACTCTTGGGAGAATAATCCATCATATTTTGATTTCTGCACATTGTCATCTGACAACATGGATACTTTTAGACCTATCAGGTGAAAGAACACGATATTCTCCTCGTGAATGTGTTTCCTACAATCCTCCGAATCTTAAAATATTTTCTTCGAAAATAGTTGGAGAAATCGCTAATTGTAGAAGTGTGAATTTTGTTAAAAGACTTATTGATGAAGATTTATGCATATGATTTGTGTAACTATTCCGAATCATGATGCGAATCCATTCTTATCGAAACATTTTTTTCAGTAAATTCGTAGGAACGCTAGACCAAATTTCAAAAGACTTTTCGAAAACTGAAAAATGATCAGAAACAGCTTTAAAATCCGAGGGATCAATTCTCATTTTGGGATGGAGATATCCAACGGGAAGAACGTAGGAAGAAGATATTGGCAAAATTCTCTAGTGTGAATGATCAATCACGTGTTCATGCTGCATCGTGATACTAGACGAAAAACCTTATCACCTAACCTTCATATACAAACAAAATGTTTTCCGTAGTTTCTGCGATTAATTCAATGGGAAACTCTGCTCATTAGTGTTAATTATGATTGACGGATTTCAGTGGAGTAGTTTTCTGTTAAAAGTAGGCGCAAGTGATGTTTCGATTGTATTGCCTCGATAACAATGAAACAGGTTTTCATAACAATCGAAGCAGACGATATGCGGAAATTTGATCAAATTTGATCCGATAAGCGTCACTCTTTTTATCCAACCGGGATCCAACGACTGGATCAAATCTTGATGATTGGTTCAAATGATTTTAACTTGTTTCTGATCTGGCGTTTTTTTGAATCTTCACAGACTTCTAATTTGATACGCAATAGAATTCTTACGATGAGCGACAGATTTTTTTTTTTCGATATGAGCTCCAATAAAAATGCATTGATCTTCGTGTTGTGCGTGAGTTCCGCGAACGAATTCGAGTTTCAAATTAGATTCTGAACAGAATTTTCTCAACAACTACAAGCTACATGACCTTCATATGAACTATGTCCAATACTTGTCCATACTCGACAGAACTTTCAAGATTATGAACACATCCACTTTTTTTTATAAGAAATCTTTTCAAAATTTATTGATGGGCAGGTCTTCAGAATCTGACCGTTTCAGCACACCAAGATGCTCAAAAAACTGTTTTCAAGTATTTCATATAGAAAAGTTTATTCCTTTGATGTTCTGTGGCTTTTTAATTAGATCCTGAATTGATTCCTCTCAATGATTGACAAAAACATATTTTTACATGAATCTTGAGGAGGAAAAGTAGACTTTAGACGCGCAACGCGCGCGTTTTTGAGTTTTAGTATACACTGAAAACAATAAGCTCTGAGAATCTAAGGAACATAGCGAGACTACGTTTGAGTTCCGATAAGATAACATGCCTTCGAATCAGTTAAAACTCCGGCGGAGAACCCATATACCGAAAGATTGCTCCTCCTCAACACTCGCGCACCTGTGTATGCACCTTTTTGACAAACAAGGTTGGGCCGAAATGCGGGTCAGGTATCGCGCAAGACCGAGTCCAACTCAAACGCTGCCAATGTTCTATTGTCCTTGGCAGCCATCCACGTCCACGTCAGCCCACGAGAAATTCCATTGCTTATACACCCTGTACACTCCCTCCCCCCTTCCACACACACACGAGCAGTCAACCCAATCACAACGCTCTAACGCGGAGCAAAATTCTCGCCCCTCGTCCCAGATGCCAATCCACCTTTCAACGGTGGCAAAAACGTACACAGCCATCGAGGGCACCACGTACAATGAGGTGCCTGTATTTATCCGCAGCGCTGAGAATTTCGCCAGAGCTGTACTTGTGCGCATACACCCCATACAGGGCTAGGGTGCAGCAATAAATTGCTCCGAGGTGCACAACGGCGCAGCGTGGCAACTCTATATGTGTCGCTGCACCTGACCAGCGAGCTTACGACGCTAGATTCGATTTCCCACGAGCGAATGCATGCGGACCTCTTTCTCCCTTTTCCTCTCGCGCCTTCATTTTTCTCTGCCAACCGGAGGGAGAGCGAGAGAAATTGAGGTAGCCCACGTCTCTAACAAAGGTAAACTTCACAATTTCTCGGGCGCGCCAGAGCGAATTTCCAGCTCTCGGCTTCTCCAACGACTCGTGCTCATCGTCTCCTTGACATCTAGCACGTTCTCACCTCCAGCGAAAGAAAAATCCTGTTTTCTCGTCCCTGCGCCTCATCTCGTCTCGAAAGCCATTTCTATTTGGCCTTGGGTTATTTTTTACAGTGATCTTAGGGATACTTGAGAGCTGAGGAGTTATTTCGAGCGTATCATTCGATTGTGATGTTAGCGACTGTTGGTAATAGCGGTGGTTAGGTCAAAAACTGGAACGAAGCAGTATTGCGTTACACTCGAGTCTTGCAATCCAGTGGTTTTTACCTCAGAGAATGACTCACAAGAGATCGAAATGTGTGAGTATATGATTGTGGTAAAAGACAGTTCGACAGGTGTTTTGCTTATCACGAATGGATGGTGGGGGCCATTCGACACTCTCCTTCACACAATTGACGGAAAGTTTCACCAGCTTATTTGCTGATGTCTTTCACCTGAAAAAACCAGCAAACAAAAGCGCACTGCGCGATTTGTCAGCCAAAAAATTATATGGATTGTCAGAGCTTGCAGGCCCAATTTTACGACTCCTACGCATTTCTACAGCTTCAACTGATGTCTATGTGAAGCATACTCATGCATGGACTATTTGGTCATCATTGGACCATGATGTTTATTAATGATGACAGTAACAAGATAATTGAGGTCGAGGAAATTCTGAAAACACTTTCTGTCCTCTCAAATAGATAGATTGCATGTCACATACACACAGATATTGGTCAATGTTGGGATGCTTCATCAAATTTCTTCGGAATCCTCAAGATAAATTCTTTCATGTAATCTCTAAACAATTGTGAAACTTCCGTTCAGACTCCATGGAGTGCACTTGTTCTAGAGATTATTCTTATTCAAATAGACAATCATTTATTCCTTATCGTTAAAAATATTCCGCGTTCGTGAATCGTGGAGGTTTATCATTATGAATTACGCACTTCTATCAGTCGATCCTACTCAAGCAGTGATCAATGAGAGATTGACGTCAATGAGTCAAGTTGACGCCAATCATCCATCCGTAAATTAATATTTTGTTTGATATTGTACGTCAAATATCGTGCTGACTTTCAAGTGATGAGTGGTGGGATTGATGAGGACTTAACAGCCATTTTCATGTAAATCGTTAACTCCCACATGATAAGTACTTGCAACCGCTCGACTCTTTGTCACCACCAGTTCAAGAATAGACTACGAAGAACGTTCACTAACGATGTTGGCAAAAATTTTTCTTTTATCACTCTCGACAATATTCCTTGCGCTCTTCATTGGAGCCATTTCAGGTATTTATAGATTTCATATCGCATTGATTATTAAAGTAACTCAGTCTCTCACTTGTGGATTTTAATGAACGAGAATACGTTCTCCTTCACACCAATGTCAGCGTTATGTGATAGGATGATTGATTCATCCATTGTCCTTATTTCAGAGCAGGAATCCATGGAAAAGTTGGCGATATGCCAGGACGCGTGCAAAAATGCGTCATGTATGTATTCTAAAATTCGCTTCGATCTATTTAACACCTTCAAAGTATGAGGATTATTCAATTCTCCGTTTTAAGATGAGATATTAATCCTAGCTCAGACTATCACCTACTTTGTGATCTCTCAAATTCATTCTAATTGTAGTTGGAGTATCTTTCAAACTCCTCATTGAGAGCTACAAAACTCGAACCTCGGGCGACTTCATAAACGAATTTTCCAAAAACAAGGCCGAACGCGTCAATGTACTTTGCTCAGTCTGTGTGCTGAAAATATTACGTATGTGACTATTCAGAAAGATCCATTACTATGGGAGTGTTGATGCGCATTAAAGCGTTCCATATGGTGATGCTTGGTTCGTACGGTAGGGAGCGGGATGTGAGAGTTCCAAACACATGAGACACTGCGATGCTCAGTATAGTATCAACCGTGCCTTCGAAAGAATGTTGTAAATAGTATTTTGAGGGCGGGAAAGTTGATTCCCGCAATTCACGTGATATTTTTCGACCCGAGCTGAAGGTGAGAGCGAAGATTATCACGAAATTGCGAAAATCATCCCACCCGAGTGTCGAGCGCTATTTTATTTGATAATCTGGGCTGGGAATGAAAGTCGGAAAATTGTGCGAGAATGGCATTTCTGCAGGACCAGCGATCGAAGAAAAGTATTCAGCATAAACAGTCTAACAGTCAATTTGATAACTAATCAACGTGAATTTACAGTTCCACTCAGCATGTTCCAGAAATATTGTGTTGATACCTGCACAAAGTAACCTACTTCGAAATGAATGGAATCCGAAGAGAGGGGCAATCAAGCTCTGCTAGCAGGTTACAAACATCGGAAACAAGATTACCAAGTGTGACAGTAACTCTTTATTATACATCGACACTCGAGAGTGAAAGAGCCTCATCTCATTTTTGAGGAAATAGAAAACCCTATCTCATTTTTCAGGAAATAAAAAGCTCTATCTCATTTTTGAGGAAATACAAAGCCCTATCTCATTTTTGAGAAGATGAAAAGCCCGAACTCACGCTTGAGGAAATAGAAAGTCCCATCTCAGAGTTCAGCTAAAGAAAGCCCTTCCTCTGAAATTTTGTGTAAAAATGCCCCATCTCAAGAATATGGTGTGAAAAGTTGTGTCTTGAAATGTCCAAGAATGGGGGTGATGTGACAGAGAAAAGAATTGAGAGATGAACAGTTTGCTATTCTCGGCCACTAAATCTTCATCCGCGAACATTTGAAGACACAACATTTCACTCCATATTCTCGAGATAGAGCTTTTTCACTCAAAGGTTTTGAGCTATGGCTTTTTTACTCAAAGATTCTGAGATAGGGGTTTTATTTTCTCAAAAGTGAGATAGGGCTTCTTTAGCTAAATTCTAAGATAGAGCTTTCTGTTTTCTCAAGCGTGAGATCGGGCTTTTTATTTTCTCAAAAATGAGGTACAGCTTTCTCTTCCTTAAAAAATGGGACAAGGCTTTCTATTTCCTCAAGAATTGAGATAGGGCTTTTTTGCTCTCGAGTGTCTATATTTAAATATATATTGAACCACATAAGATGGTGAATCACATTGATATATATTTTGTAGATTGAAGTGATGACAGTTCTATTCGATTATTATAATATAGCCTATTTTTATGAATCGATATGATAGGGAAATGAGTATTACTGAAAACCCCAGCCCTTCATCTACGGCCACATTATTCTCCTATGATCATTAAGACATAAGCTCAGTAGCGCGTAGGATCCTATGAGATTGATAGTTTCACTATCTCTGGAAAATTAAAACGTTAGTGTGACCACAAAGGTAGCATTTATTGAAATTTAGACAGACTAACCACGGAAGTGATGTCAAAAAAATTGCCACTCACTCCGAAAATTTGGGAAATGTTTCTGTTCGTAGAGATCATCTCCGACGTATTACGAGTGTGTCATCACAAGATTGGAAACGATTATTTTACGAGATCAGACAAATGAAGTTGGCTGACCATATTCGGATATTAATTTTGAACGGATAATTGAGTTCAGTCAGTTTTTCATTCTTTGTTTGTCTTGAATGTTATGCTTGTGTGACGTTGTCACTACGCGCCGAGCTTGTCGAGTACATGTATGCAGAATCTCCAGATTTCATCTCTGAGAGTAGTATGACAATTAAAGCCTCTTCGGAAAAGTGGTCGTGTTCTCTCGGTCTAGACGTTTGGCTACCATGAAGAAGGTCCCAGATTCAAATCCCCGCGTTTCCCATGAAAGATCAATCACTTACTCGTTTTGAAATCTTTCGACTTTTCATAAATTTCCACGTGTCACTTGTTTGTATCTGGAAGATGAATAACCAAAACATGACGGGCTCTCCATTCGGGTAATAGTTTCGACGACTGCAGCGTCGTTTACGTTCTTCAGATTTGCAGATACACATCTTGAAAAAATGTCCATATTTAATACAATAAATAAAATTCCAGATGGATACTTCATAATAAATTATACACTTGGTGACTTGGCACTGGAATGCATTGAGAGCATACGAACCACTGCTTAAACTTGCCTAAACATGTGCTTGCCTACCGATTTCAATATCTACCGATATCTTCCCTGGTTCTGAGATAATTCCTGGTGTAATTTGATCGATCAAGCACCCAAAGTGTCCTCATTAGGCAGAATCAAGACGGCTCCCATATAACCGAATGCTATGGGGGCGTACACAAACAACGTAGCTCGTATCTGACAAATTTTTTACCAGCTCAACACTTTTCGTGGTTTTTCCTCGAGCGCCACCTTCCAAAACCACGGAGTTCTTTGGACTTCACGAACAAAAATTACCAAACCACCGAAAATTGTATAAATCAAGTGAGATCGCATAACCAGCGTCATTTGCGATTCTTTAGGAGCATAAGTGATTGAGCGAACAGAGAAGTCTCAATACGAAATGCATACATTGATATTATAAGGAAAGAAACGATAAAAAATTCTGTCCATCATCTTGAGTGCGCGGGAAAGCAATTTTCGGTCAAGAGCGGACGATGAATACCACGTAAATTTCGGCTAAAATCCTCCCTCCCCCCACATGGTCTTATAGCGTAGTATTTTATCGGACCCGTCGCTTTCCCTTCACGAGCTACGTGGTTGTGCACGTTCCCCATGCAGTACCATCTTTGACGCAATTTTTTATTGAAGCTGCGCCCAAACACGCACAACCCTGACTACAAGGGAAACCCAACAAATTTTGAACTTCGCTGTATTTTAAGTAAAAAAATTTTGGCACTTCATTCCATGATACCTACAATTTCAAAACTCCCACTGCCTAAACGATCTCGAATTTCAAATTGTTACTGTGTTTGTCTGTTTGCTCGTCTAACATTCGTCAAAGTTGAGGAATCTTCTGCGTTCAATGTACTCGCTCTGATCATTGAAATCCAACTGGTTGGTAAATTTCCATAGCATTCTTGCGTGAATTGAAAGGAGTGCTTACACAAGTTCAACGATTGGTATCTATTATTTGAACATCTCCAATCTCGAGGTTGACGAATATACTCCAGGCACCGATATGCTTTTTAAATTGTGTATATTTTAATTCATCTATTCGGATTCAAGTTCATCCATCATAACTTTTTCTTATATCTCACCTATTCTATAATACCTGCGGCTTTACTATTTGACCTTTCGTTCATTTCTATTCCTCCTCCCAATAGTGTTAATTGAGGAGTATACTTTATAATCTCTCAGAGGTTGAATAAAGGCTAATAATTAAAAAAAAATAATTGAGGAGTACTTTACAAGCATCAAACGCAGTCGATAAATCCACATTGCTCATTCAAGTGTGCCAAGATAGATCAATTATTGCAATCAGTCAGAAGGTACACAAAACCATTATCAGCTGTTGAAATATCCCATCAAGCAAGCATTGATTGAAATTGCCTAAATCATCCTTGCTTAGCTGAGCAAGAGACAGCACAAGTTTGGGGGAGGGGGGTTAAAGTACTTACATTATGGTTTATTACTGATGTAATAATAATTCCTGTAGCATGATTCCCAAACGAGTAAGAATGATTCTGAATATTCCAAAAATAACAAAGCTAATCACGACGAGAGTCATAGAGAAATACATTGCAATCCTGACCAATATTTTGGTAAGCCATGACAATATCTTGCTCATTCACAACAATCGAAAGTGTATGACTCACCAATTAGAAGGATAAGCGCTGGCAGTTGACTGCTCGGATGCATCCTCCTACCCTTCGAGGGCTCATGTAGCCGACGCATCTGGCCAAATTATGCGCAGCCTGCTTCTGATCAAAGCATCCTCACATTATGGCTGATCTAAAGATTATTGTACACTTAGAACACAGATTATCAATAATTTGGGATTGAATTTCTCTCAAATCTCAGAAATGATAAGTGGATTTTATAAACGTCAATTGTCCTGAAATCTCTTGTTCTACCTTATTCCTCACTTTACTCTTGATTCAGGATGATATGAAACATCGAAGGAGTTTTGACAAGTCCCCCCTAAGACGAGCAAAGTTTTCTCTCAGACTGAGTTCGTTGCGTCTGAATCGCAAAAAAATTCCAGGGATCTCGAGATACAAACGCAAAAGCATGAATCGGACAGTTCAAAGCTGAACTTGAAAATTCCCTCTTCGAATTGGTTGCTTCTATTGCAGGATCGTGTAGATATTATTTTATTCGGATTTATAGGTGTCACATGGGAGAGTCGCGATGCGCTATCGCGCGCACCTCTCCCCCGTGCCATGACGTTGCAGCCGCGACGACTACGTGGGCCGCGCAGCCCTCGCGGGCGGTTTGTCGGCCGTCGCGGATGCAACGTCAGCGTTTCTGACGGAGCTTCGCTCGTCCCCACTGCGATTTCGGTAACATCACTCTCTCTCTCGACTCTCTCCTTATATTCCATTAAAGTCACTTTTATCTTCAACTCGTGTTCTCTCTGAAGATCCCCTATCCACGTAACATAGGTTTTACCTGCTATTTATTACGCTAATACAGCGACGTTTCGACCGCATCTCTAATGGCCCTTCTCAAGCTTGAGGAAATGTAAAAAAATTAATTACACTGGGGGTTCACAGATATACCAAGTAGAACTTGAAGTCAATAGATTAGTCTGCTTGGTACATCCGTGATCCTCCAATTAGAGTAACTTTCTCACATTTCCTTAAGCTTGAGAAGGGTCGTTAGAGATACGGTCAAACGTCACTGTATTAGCTTGATAAATAACATGGAAAATCAATAAATTCGAATAAAATAATTTCCTCTTCGTAGAGCTCGATGATTCTGATGATACATCGTCCCATGGATACGAGATTCTCTGTGGATGAGTATCCATAATTGCGAGACTGATTGGGATACGTCACGTGTGGCGTGTGCGAGAGCCAATCACTTCTTGAGCAAAGGCATGGCTGCGTTTGAATCACCGTCATAGCTGTCTATTGCATTGGCTCTCGATATCTACCTGATTTGGTTGAGGGAATTTGGAGGAAAACTGAATGAGAATTCATAACTTCAAGGCTTCATCCCACGGATCTAAATAGATATCGCCCAAAACTTCACTCAAATGATTGCATACCCCGTTCAATTTTGCACAATATATTGTCGAACAGATAGCGTGTTCCACTAAAAGTTCTCGGCATTGGCAACGATTGGCGCCTGTTCGCTATGCTCCAAAATATATTTCTCATCAATAAAAATATCTACCAGTCGTCTTTTCCCTATCAACGCTCCGTATTCCTCGCAAAAAGATAGAGATTGTTCATAGCCGCATAGTCCAGATTACCTCGGGTAAACATCAGACTCACTGTCGCGGTTCCGGCCCCAAGCCAGAGATGATGTGGACTATTTGGCTGTGAACAATTTCTATCCTTTTGCCAGGAATACAGAGCACTGATCGCGAATTTACGACCGGTATATATTTTTATCGAAGAGGTATATATTTTTGAGCACAGCGGGCCGGCGCCAATCGCTGCCAATGCCGAGAACTACTAGCGAAAGGTGCTACCTGCTCAATAACAAATTCTGCAAAATTGAACAAGATATGCACAGTACCGTGCATAAATTTCAGATTACGAACGAGATATTAACCTAACTTTAAAGAGTCATATCTCAGAATCTACGGGTCGTAAATGAAATTTTGAAAAAAAATACTAACTTTTCTCGGTTTTTACTGATTTTTTTCAGATCATTTAGTGGTCTTAGCATCTTGTGAAGTTTTTAGAAAGCTCCAATTTTTCCCCTTCTATTGATACACCTGTAACTTCCTTTCAGATGAAGATAGCTCAATTCTGAAAGAAGCATCTTGAAGAACAGAAAAGATACTATGTGTACTTATTTTTTGATTATTTTTTACTCTATGGGCTGAAGAGAATGCGAGGCCTGAAAATTGTATGAATCGTGTTTTTTGCAGACGTAGCGCCAAAAACTCCAAATATTACTATTCTTACCATTTACAGAACTCGCATTTTGTTTAATGCATGAAGTAAAAAATGATTCAAAGATATTTACACATAGTATTTTTTCCACTCATCAAGATGTTTTTTACAGAATTGTGCTATTCCCATCTGAGGAAAAGTTACCGGTGTATCAATGAGGAAGAAATTCGAATCCTTACAAAATCTCACAAACTGCTAACACCGTCTCAAAAATTCGCAAGGAGTTAGCAAAAATCGAGAAAAGTCAGGATTATTTTTGCTCTTTAAATGCTTCTTTCAAAATTCTTTTACGGCCCGTAGATTCCGAGATATAGCTGTTTGGAGTTCGGTTAATATCTCTTTCACCTATCTAAAATTTATGCACGGCACTGTAATTCATTGAGTGCAGTTTTGGGCGGTATCTTTATAGATGCGTCGGATAAAACCTTGAAGTTATAAATTTCCATTCAACTTGAGTGCCTGATTCGTTGCCATATCCACGGCCATCTCTGGGATCGTCAAGCGCCTAGCTCTCTGCTACACGCCATACAAGCTTCTTCTCATTAACTGTATGACTAACAGCTGTTGGGTGCTCCTGATCATTTTTGATCAATACTGAAGCTGTTCTAATTTTGAAAATCTGATAATGGGGTAAACAATATATACTATGGGAGTTTATCGTTGAGTTTGACATTTTTATTTCAATCGTGCCCTGCCGAAACGTCAAGGTCATAACGCTAATAATTAGCGTCACTCTCAAAAATTTGCCCCTACTTCTACTCTCTTGGGTGCAAGCGCGAATGTAGTTCTTTGACCGGGTCCCTCTATTGTGAGGTTCCAAATTTAGTCCTGGTGAATGTTCTGGGATAACTCGTAGGAATAATAAAAGTTCGGATAATATATCAATATCAATTATGTGTTCTGCAAAGACCTAAGCAGTCAGATTACTGTTCAAATTCTTCCTTCCTACTTGGTTCTGTTTTAGAACTCTGACTTGTAGATTTGATGATAACCCATGCAAGATGAAATTACATAAGAGATAAGAATCCAAGTATTAGAAGGTCAGAATCATGTTTGGCCAGTTATAGAAATTTTTTGGAATATGGGCAATTCTTCCAAAACTGAGGAATTTGAGGGGTCAAAAATGTCTATCATGTCAAATTTAGTGGCGCTTTGATTATTCTGTATCTTGCATACCTCGGTCACTTTTGGATCAGGTATCAGAAATGATCTTCAGGTTACAATCCAACTTCGATCAAATGTTTGACTGGAGTGATCCAACCTTGATCAAAAATAAAGTGATGCTTATATGATCCAATTTGATCAAATGGCTTAGAGCTGCTGGGATTCTAACCTTACTGAAAGATTAATAGATTACGAGAAGTTTGATAGGACTCGAACTCTTGGAAAAATGATCCATCATGTTTTGGTTTCTGCACATTGTCAGCTGACAACATGAATATTTTGAGACAGATCAAGCGAGAGAACATGGTATTCTTGTCGTAGAGATATTTTCCTATAGTTCTCTGAAACCTAAAATATTTCCTTCAAAGATTAGTTGGAGAAATCGATGATTGTGAAAGTGTAAGTTTTTTCCAAAAAACTTCATGATGAAGATCTATGAAAAATCTAAGGGAGCCATTCTGATTTTGACATGGAGACATCCAACGAGGACAGCCTAGGAAGAAGTTGATGGTAAAATTATTCCGAAAGCCTCTAGTCGTCATTCTGCACCCCGCATTCTAGGCGGAAAACCTTATCACCTAACTTTCGAACATGAACTAAATGTTTTTATTCGTTTCTGCTATTAGTTCAATGGGAAGCTCTACTTATTAGTGTAAGTTATGATTGACGGATTCCAGTGGAGTAATTTCCCATGAATTGCATGCACAAGTAATATTTTAATTGTATTTTTTCGAAAACGAACAACCAGATTTTATAATAATCGAAGCAGACGACACAAGGACATGGTGTCACTTTTTTATATCCAACCGGGAACCAACGATTGGATTCAAATCTTGATGATTAGTTCAAACGATTTGAATTTATTTCTGGATCGGGTAAATGGACAAAGGTGGTAGTTTGCGATGATAAGAAGTAATTCTGAGCCTAGTGGCATTGTTATCAGTCGAGGGGTCGACTCTGGATCAGTCATACTTTTCCTACATGCTACGGAATTTGACACTTTTTGCGCGTCACGAAGTGTGACAGAACGACATAAAATTGCATTTCACGATATTCTATTGCCACTGGTCCTTTTGGCTGCGTGAATGTGATCTATTCATAGCAAGATGCGGTTGAATAAATTCTAACAGACCCGTTCATCAATCCTTACGTCATTGTAAACAATGCCACCGAATGTGATACTTTTCTTCTTGTTCCTAAGAAGATATCATCTTTTCGTTTAGTGAATCGAGAGGCCCGAATTTTCGGGTCTCGACTCATTGGGGAATTCAACCTTGAGTCCGAGAAAAAGTCTCATTGATATGAAAAGCTTCATACTAGACTCTAGAAAAACTTTCAAGCCGTACTCTGATGCTACCAGAGAATGTGACATCGTTCCCACGCACAGAACACACTCTAAACCTCTTCCAATCAAAAATTTATTGGAAGCGATTGGAACGTTCCAATTACGAATCGATTGGATGCTCCGATCAAATCTGATTGGAAGCTCCCAATCAAATTTGCCAGCTTAACCTATTAAATTTTAAATGTCTCCCTGGAATGCTCACACTACTGAATCTCACAAATGTATTGGGGAACAATCTCTAAAAAGTTAAGCAGGGCATACTTGGATTGATATATCAAGTCCTGGACCAAATTTTATGACCTCTCATGGCCTCACGAATACTTGAAAAATTCTGACTTTCGTCTAAAGCCATTGAATAGGATCTATTCTTATTTTACCTGCTGCAGCTCATTAAATATTAGATTTATACTTCAACTTCTTGCAGATGAATCCCTTGCGTTCTCTAAAAAAACATAAAGTGCGATTAATTCTGAAGTGAGTGAATCCAGCACTGGTTTCATGAGAGGCTTTCGACGAAAGACTGGATTCTTTAAATGTCCAGAAAGGCACCAATAACCATCAATTCTGATCCGGAACTTGACTCATGGATTCAAATAGGCCCCCTTTTAACTCTTTCAAGTTCTTTCTCAATATATTTGTAGGATTTAGTGGTGTGAGTATAGTGAGGGCTTACGCAGGGTGCCAGTATCCATGTGCTGTTTTTCGATAACTCGACTCTTTATATGAGATTATCTCCCCTGCTTTCTGGTTCTTACCACGTTTTTGTACGTAAGGAGCCTCTGTGAATATTTATAGGTCACATTCAAGTATTAATTCGAATATAGTTCAATGTGAAGTGTGAAGAATAATAATCAGAACTTGATAATAATGGCATGCACAAGCCTATATGAGAATTTTTCTCTCAAAAAACGCTTGCTTTTCATAAGATCCTAATAGACTTGAAACTAAAACACCATAGGTGTTGATCATCATACTTGTGGGACTTTTTCATTCTAGTGGTATTTATTATGTTTAAATGAATTTGGTAAATGATACTCGAATAGAAGAAAATTTTACACTTCCATTATCGCGATCAACCATTTCAATACAATATCCCTCTATTTAAGAAAGAGTGGTCGGTAATCATTCATGTGCAAAAGATGTGGAATTCAAGGTTGTACTTTACTTCAATTGTCTCCTATATTTTACACATGTATTGGGATTTTGGGAATAATCCATGCATTAAGCCAATTGTTCTAAGTAGATATCTCGTTTAATACATAGCAATAATTTGATAATAAATCTTCCATTTGATTCTTTCTGTGAGAGGAATAAGAATAATCACAAACCACCATAGCGCCGTGCTGTACCACTCACGAATGCACGGTTTGTTGCAAATTGTAACTTGCGAATCGATAGTATTGACCAAATCCGCTCAAAAGATCTCTAGTCGTAAAATCATTACTAGAAACCGAAATTCTACGGGAGCAGAGTAATCCTCGAGGCAGTCCTACACCTAGTACGAGCTTATTTAATGGGTTGATTGAGAGCTGTCAATCAAATACCTGAGTTGATTGGAACTCCAATCAGAGACCCGGATAAATTGAAAAGTTCCAATCGCTTCCAATCAACTTTTGATTGGAAGAGGTTTAGAGTGCAGGTTTTGATGACAATATTACTAAATAATCAAGCTGGGGCTTGTATTCCTGTTCAAAACCACGCTTTCATATGTTATCTTGGAAGCACCATTTAGACAAATTATGAGATTGTTGAATAGTGAATTTATCGGCATGAAAGACACATCTCACCGCCCGGACACTCGGAAAGTGGACTTTTTGAGCATATAATGGTTACCGTCTGATACTTATCGACGTTTCCTGACTATAAGAATACCTTAACTCCACGTTGATTCTTTGAGACGGTTATTCTTTGATCAATCTCAGAGGATTCTCCACCTCGGGCGTGTGGAAGGCATTAAAAGAAAATGTTTTTTCCAAAATGGAAATATATTGCTTTTGAACACACATTTCACCGTCAGTGGGCCGGAAAAATGTAAAAACCCCCGCGTAACTCATTCCGATAATTCCATCCTGTTTTCTGGTCAGCATGCTCGCGGCAAAGTCACCAAATGAGCCACATGACCATTCTCATATCTTCTGAGATCATTCACGTCAAAATATGTGCTTTAGAGCAGTGTGCCTTTACTTTGTGAGGAAAAATGTAAATTTGAAAAACTTGCCGCATGCGCGAGATTTGCTCTCAGAAGCTAGCAATAAAGCCGGTGGCTCGTGGAGGTAAGTTTTGTGGTGCAAATTATCGTTCACAAGTGGTCTTTTGGGAGGCACACAATTGTTTGTGTACCTCCCAAGAGATCGCTTTCTCAGGCCGAATTTTGCGGAAATTATTTTTATTTTTCTTCTTTCCATTCCAAGAAGCCGTGGAGCACACTACTCACAGAACACTGAGTTCCGAGCTCTTTTCATATAGGATGAGATTCGTTTTTCAAAATAACGATTCCTCCAACGCCGTGACCATGTTGATAGTTACAAGACGGAGATGATAAATTAATTATCGAAAATCTTTGTACGCGGCGAGGAAGTGTCATAACTTCGTTTTATCGACAGGCACACTTTTGGGCGAAATTTACATGATCAATCGACATATTCTGAAATTTTCATCAGATTTTCAGACTGATTGGGTAACCGCTGTCAAAGTTATCGCTTAAGCCGTGCGATTACTTGTCCTAAGCTACAAGTAAAAAGTCGGTTTCGCCCTTCCCTGGTAGAAAATCTACGGTGGCAGTACTGCGAGCTCGCAGTATTACGATGAGACGCTACGATCGTACTACTGCAGTAAATCTCGCAGTATTA
>JAPYYZ010002520.1:0-22994 GCA_030522705.1 Eretmocerus eremicus | reverse complement strand
GAAGGTTCCAGCATTCTCATAGCAGCTCATTGGCTAAACCCTGATCATTCAAAAATGAAGTTTTCATTGCGATAAAGGATGTACAGTTCTACTCTCATTCTCTTGGACCTGGCTTTCGAAAAAGATGAACTGAGTACTTGGACAGTAAAAGAATTCAATATGATTCAATTTCAAGAACGTCTTTTTTCTATTTCGAAGTAAAAAAACAACTGAGATGGCGCGAAATTCAATCCGGGCTATCCCAGTTATTCAGAAGATTCCCAACCCTCCGCTCAATTTACTTCCTCACAATCCATTTTTGAAAAAATTTACCGTCACAAACAACTACCAAAAGCGTTTCCTCGATATTCCATCGTAATCAGTCATCAATTTCACAAACAACTACCAAAAGCGTTTCCTCGATATTCCATCGTAATCAGTCATCAATTCTCCACGATAAATTTTCCGAGACATCCTCATTTGTCATAAGACATATATTGGCCCCACATAATCAGGAGATTCAGAATCAAGTCATGCAGATGAAATATTGCTTCGTTTGATGAGTATGATATATTATTATATTGCTTCGACTATGATATGCAAAACAGCTTCCTTGGATGAATCCAGACTAGTAAGTTGATATGTCTCAAGGAAATGCAATGGTAAAAGCTGAGGTACGTTCTTTAATCGAGACCCGCGTGGTCGCGCATCAATTGAGGCCCCAATAATTAGGATCTCAGATCTGAGCATGCTAAAGCTCAGCCACGTTGTAGATACATTCGAGGAAAGTTGAAATATGATGGACATAATACAGGCACCCTTATCCGCGGTCTTGCTTAACAACGGGTTTGGAGACATTTAACCTCTTCTTTGTTATTCACGTTTCGAATCATAGCATCCACGGTTTCGGCCATGAAATGTTCGGAGGCAAAACTGAAAGTGACATAAACGAGAAAGTCTCTTCACAAGTCTTCTCACTTCTAGGATAAGTTATTCCGCTTTTGGAAGGAATTTATTGATTCATCGTCAAGATCCTCTCGAAATCTCTCATGAGAGATAGATCGATGCAATAACAAGCCGCAACCTGAAGTCGGATCATGAAGTCGAGCAAGTGATTCATCCATACGACGGGAACTGTAAAGATCTTTTTAGTCGAACCCAGCAGTCTTGAAGAGATGATTTCTTCAAGGAAAACTTGCGGTAGTGGAATCATTTAGACAAATTTACAATGATTCAGTTATCGATAATATTATATCGATTCGATGAAATAGTATTTTTATTAATTTACTTGCTAAAACGTCCAACCTTGGTTGGTGAATTGTGAGCCTCGGAACGTATTCCTCATTTCTGTATAAAATCAATGCTTTGTTTTCAGCGGTTTTAGTATCCGCGGTAACCTCCGCGAATACAGAAGGATGCCTTATGCTACATCACTTGTAATTGATCCTTCAACTCATTTCAAGATTCAAGGCTATTCTACTCATGTAGTCGATGTCACGCAAAAAAAATTTGGCTCAACCCAATTTAACGTGCTTCAGCAACTTTTCTACGTGTTTTTTTCATTCACGAACGCTTCCTTGCAAATTGCAAAATTCGATTCTGGAGCCGACTCTGTATACCGGGAAATGATTGAACTTAATCAAATGCTGTCATTGAAGCAATCCACTATAATAGCTGTCAAGAGTCTGAAAATGTGTTAGAATATTTGGCTTTGACTTGCGTCATCTGTAACTGCGTGACATGCAAATCTGCAGAATAAGCTCAAATGTGTTGGATTTGACCGGCACGAAAAACTGAAAAGATCGCGATTTCACAACAAATTTTCAATTACAGACTTTCAGGAAAAATTCACAATATTTTTCACGTTCGTGAAGTAGCCATAATTTGACTTCAAAACAAAAATAAAACGTGCTATAGCACATCACGAGAGGGTTTGAATGAGCAGTGAAATAATCCAAGCACATAAAGTTTGCAGACAGCAAAGAGTGCCAGGACCGTGCAAACAACGTATGTGTGCCAGGGTGGCCTTCAATTGATACACGCTCTCGCTGTCGCCTAGAGAATTTCTTTCGTTGAATGAACTCAGTTGTATTCTATCAAAATTGAACATATCCTGCTTCATGTTGGAGGTTTTGGAGTAAGTTTCAGAACGAGTCAAAATACGTTCAGTAGTATTGAAACTAGAAGGCCAGAAGTTGGAATTGCCTCACAAACCAATCTCAAGACGATTGAAGAGGATTCATGTTCTTATGACTGGGGACATCATCACAATTTTGCTCCATAAGAACAATACCATCTGAATGGTGAAAAAAATTTATGGCGTGAATCAATCGTCGCCACCAGTAACAGATATTTCACAGTCACTGATGATTCTACAAATCGAATACCATCACGCGTGTTCTACTGATGAGTTCTACTGCCGTCGACAATTGAAACAATGTGGATGATTAGTTCAGTAAAATCGTGATCGAAAATTATGAGTTCATTGAGAGAACGGCAAATAAATGAGCGGCGCATCATCGTATTGCTGTGATCAATGCACCAGTTCATCACAAAAGTGATGTTGCACTCGAGAAGAATCACGGAATAATCTGACGGTATCATTTATACCGTTGTTTTGCATTCTCATATACGACTCAAATCACAGAAGTTATCTTTAAATCAGAGCAATTTCACCAATAATCGTGGACGTCACATGCACAATCACAATTACGTGAAAATCACCTTCTTCACAATCGATAGACCCTTTAAAAGTGTGTAAGAGATACGAATTCACATAAATCTAGCTGTTCCTCAATTTGCAATCATCATTTGCCGGAGACCTTAGAATATTACTCTTTTGATAATCACAAAAAAATCGATTTGGTCATAATCATCCCCCTCTTCCCGAATCGTGATAAAATTCAAGAGATTTGAGAAGGAAGACTGCAGAATCTTCTACTTAGAACATTCATCCATGCATGTGGTGACGAAGAGAGATGAGTATGGGACACTTACAACTAGATCATCATTTGGTGCAATGAACCTTCAGCTTTCTTGTGAATAAAGTTCCTAAAGATGGCAGAGCGAAGAAAACATTGTGAGTAAATAATAACTGATTGATTGTTAAAATAAAATCACAGTCATGCATCTGTTGTATTTGACTTGATACCATATTGATTGCAATGCCCATTAAAGAATACTGATCAAACTTCCAGAGAATGTCTACTATCCTGAGATCAAGTTCAAATTGTGAAGTGGAAACTTTCTTGCAGTCTGCTCGGATAACCCGAATCAACGTTATTATTGATAGGAAACGATAAGATTAATCTTAGCGCCGAATCAGAGACTGATCTCAATGAAAAAGAGTTAGAATGATTATTATCTTATTATCAGATGGAAACTTAGATTTCAATTTTTTATTTTTTTCCATTGAGAATGAGGTATATCTCTGAAAAATGAAATTATTCGGATTTTAGACAATCGGATGAGGAGAGCTGCGCCGATCAAACTTGATGCATGCTTCAATAATCAGAAACTCAAATTCAACATGTTTCAATTATCCAGCCGAGGCAGCATGAAATGACCATTTTTACGAAAACTATGATCGGTGCTTGAATCGAGTCACACTGTCCGTAGACATTCATTCTTCTCCTGAAATTCGTTGTATCAAAAGCAGTCATGAGAAGTTCGTCCGCAGCCGGTCAAAAGAATATACTCGAAATTGTTCAAGTCGTTATTATTTCACGATACCGAAGAGACCAACTTGGAGTGCTCGTATTCACTCAATCACCATTTCACAAATGAATCAGTGATACTTCGAGCAACAAAATCTGCCGCAGTTCTGTACTCCATCGATATTTAGTTCTTGGGATGAACTGCTGGAATTTGCCGAACGGCAATTGCGAGGAACGCTTTTACTTCTTGGTGCTTTTAATTTGGTCTGTCGAGATTTTATGTTAGCGATAAGTTATTTTGTGCAAAGATGTCCGATATTGCTTCTCGGTGATAGAAGTTATGCCGAAGAAGTCAGCGCAAGCAACGATCGTTGACATCCGAGTGATCGATCGATCTATCGGTGTATCGAGGCTGCCCCTGATGGATCAGAGCTCTAGCATCATGTACCAGCTGATCCGAATCAGCCAAACAAGTCTGGGGACTACTCTTTGCGCAAACGAAGAGGATCGGCAGCGTCGACACGATGGATCGGGTTCGATGACCTTGCATGACGAGCTGGTTGCCGAACTTGCTCGGAAAAAATCGTAGCGAGCATGGCGCCTCTCTGTGCTGACCACGCACTCGAGTTCTGTACATCCAAAGACCACGAGACTGGGCCTTACTCTGCTTCGAGGATGAGCTTATGAGCTCACTTGTGCGACGAAAGCGATGGACGTGAGCCAACGGTACCTGGGTTCAAGGGCGAGGCCTTCATAGAGTACCTGCAAAATATACGGTTGTTTTATACTTTTATCATAAGTCCCTCGGAGTTCGGAGGAGAGGTGAGTTGGAGGGAAAATTTTAACGTAATGATCCACATCGAATCCGTAGGAATACTCTGAAGAAATTATCGTGACATTTATAAAAGCTGATAAATCATCTACAACTGTGCAGGATATCGTTCAGATGAGTTCTTTTCATTTAAGCCTCGTCATATGCACAATAGAATACTGACAAAGAGAGGCCAAGACCTCCGGGTGACCAATCTTTACCGAAATCTTTTTACAGACTCGCACCATATAGTATATGAATAATAATCTAGAGTTTTTCTGGCCAAATGTCACTTTGTTCCAAGATACAACTATACACATTAGCATTGCTAGTATATATATGACCTTTCAATAAAGGCCTAGATGGGCAATGCTGAAGTCTACAGCTGCATCTCTGAACAAATCACCCATTGGACAAAGATACTCGAGATTCTTCATATACTAGTTGGTACGAGTCTGTAGAAGAATTTTGGTGAAGATCCGTCACCCGGAGGCCTTGGTCCCTCTTGTGGGTACAATATCTTGAGAGAAACAAAAAATTGCTGATATCAGAGTTTATCCTTCATGAAACCTGTTGATTCCGTCTTCTTTACGCGAACCGAAATATTTCGTCCTCCAATTTCAAGAGAATCAAACAGTTCATCGAAGGAAATGACATTTTCGATCAAATTACATTCACCTGGCGAATTAGCTAGGAGTGAGGTCAAGATTGAGGAAAATACTCGTTATCTAAATATTTATCCAAAAAATGCTATAGCAACACAATCGAAACAGATGGCTTGATGTGAGAAAAGACGTTTTAACAATTGTTGAAAAAGATGCGCAAACTATTTTCTCAAAGCGAGACCATCGATCAAATGTTAGCTTCTCCCTCTTAATCATGCATACTTAGCGAATAGCAACTAGCTCAAGTAGCGAGCTCAGATATGTACAACCCTTTCGCTGTGACGCTTCCCACCGGTGGAAACATTGAAACGTGATGAGAAAACTTCATATATGTAGGAGCTCAGAAAGTGACGGGACATTGGCATCAAGATCCCAAAACCATCAAAACTCAAATTGGAGCTCAGACTGGTGCAGCTGATCGAGCCTGTGAGTATAAATGGATGAGCTGGAGGAGCTAGAGGAATATCAAGAATGTACGTGTCAAATTTCAACTTTTCAACGTCTGTAACACGGAAGATGATGAGAGTTAAGAGCTTGGCGTTGATCTCGCGAAATCAAATTAATCTTACGAAGAAATATGTGAAATACGAAGAGACAGCCATGAAGAGGGGACAACACACAAGCGTGAATGCATAATCGCCGCATGTGATGGAAAGCAAACATTTAGAACCGTAGCGAGTCAACTTTTCATAAATTCTAGCGATGCATTAGATAGCTGGAGGCACTCATTACTGGTGAGGAGAGTCAAAGGTGGGAGAAATTTCAGAATTCGTATCGCCACTTTATGAAGGGGCTAAGCTCATCAGGTGGGTGAGAGAGAGGCCTACGTTTGATACAAGCGACCTGTATAGCTGTAGTAAATACGGGCTGTACGGGGAGGCAAGGGAAATGTCTTACGGAAATGCCGACCTGGAGTGGCAGGCTGAGCGAGGCACGGCTTCTCACATGAGGGCGCACTTCTCCTTGAGGCTGATGGAGCTGTTGCTCTGGACGGGCTGCAGCGAGACGGAGCGGTTCCTCTCGCGGGTGAGCAGGTCCCGGAACAGCGCGTTCACGTTGTGGTTCGTCTTGGCGGACGTCTCGAGGAAGCCGCAGCCCCAGCTGGCGGCCTCGGCCTCGCCCTCGCTCGCCTCCACCTCGCGCCGGCTCGGGCTCTCGTCGCACTTGTTGCCCACCTGCAGCCGACCCGGTGATCAATTAGTATCATCAATGTGACGCCACGTAAAGCGCACGATATCCCGACCTTCGGCTACAACGGCGGTGGCTCGCGCGACCGACAAACTGATGAACCATTATAGCAGCTGCGAAACATCGACATTTCTCTTTTCGGACCCGAGACTGTGCTCGAGACCCTTGTTTTCAAGACCAGAGAAGGACAAAGTCATGCCCCGGCTGATAATTTCCATGAACACCGTTCAGTGACTAGGTTCACTTATGGTGATATAAAACCAATGTTCTGAAAACGAGGCCAAGTTTTCGGAATGCTTTCACACGTGCTAACAATTGATTGATTACTGTTCTTGTAGAATATCTCGATTAAGAGCCACGACACAATACGACACACCATCACCTGGTGAAGCTACAAGTGTATTTCAGGAATCTGTTTTCAGTATCTGCACGCAAGTGTCGGTGTCGAGGTCCGTGTCCTCACAAATGGAAGTCGGCTCTCTAATCTCAATTCATTCCTTCATTCGAACATATCATGAAGAATGTCGTGTGTCATCATGGTGACTGAACCACCTCCATTGTAGCCAGTGTGAGCTGCCGAGTCCGAAGTGCCCTCTAACGCAGTGCATGATTTTTCTTCGCACATACCTCAGCTTACGGTGCTCGAAGATCGTTCGACTCATTCTGCTGCCTTTATTCGAAATTCTCTGGTCAAGGCCACGCTCTCGATAAGAATCTCTAAGCACCTGACTTGAATTCCCCCTATTTTGATCTTTCTCGTAGGCATCTGCCGAAAATCTAGCGTGGTTCTGATGGCTGATTCTCAAGCCCAATATCAAAATGTATAGAGGGGAAGTTCGATAGATAGATAAACGGAGCAAAAATTTGAAAGATGCATCATTCCTGAAGTTCAGGGTCTCGAGAGCGTTCATATCAAGTTTCATCTAGATTGGTGGTCTCACTCAAGAGATATTCAATTTCTAAAATACTCTTTGGCGTCTGTCTTTCTTACATTCAGCTATCTATCTCTCTTTTATCACGTGAACCACCTTAAGGACATGTCAAAGCTATACTTCACCTTTTCGTAATAAAAAATTTTCAAATGAAGCCTTACAATATTTCGAAAATGTAGCTCCGGACGGCTATGCATATTGGTGAAATGCACCACAATGTAAAATTTTGGAGTGATCCATGGAAAGCTCTTGGAGGAATCTCAATTACGGTGCAAATATACCTAATTAGACTATAATCGGGATCACTCCAAGAGCTTTCCGCGGATCACCCCAAAATTTTACACAGCAGTGCATTTCACCAATGCGCATAGCCATGCGTAGCTACATTTTCGAAATATTGTATAGCTTTATTTCCAATGGATTTATCAAAGATGTTGGTAGAATAGAATTTTGAAATGCTTCGAAGTCGCAGTTGGCCTTAGTCCGGGTTCTGGGTACCTATCCGAGCGCAATAGAGCGTCCGTAGTCTCAAAGTCATATACTTGTGTTTAGACTCACAGGTTACAAACACGCAAGTCTTTTTTTTTATTCGTTACAGAAAAGTCTGAAAGAATCCTTTTTTACTAAATTCAAGGTACTGAACATCATTTTCACGTCTCAGGAAATGTTTGTGACGAGATAAGCTTATTTCCGTCGCAAAGATTCCTGCAAAAAACCCCGCACGTTATTTATTGAGAAATTGTCTTTCCGTGAATCTTTCTGGACTTTTAAGGGAAGGAAGTTCCAATCATCAGGAATACAATGGCATCTCTGTCAAATGGGCCTTCTGTTTCAAGATACAACTGTAGACCTTAACATTGCTACTATATCTATATATATTTGACATTTCCAAACTCGAGCCTATATGGACAATGCGGAACTCCCTTCGTCACCGAGTAAAGCAGTAGAAGAAACAGACGGATCCGGTGAACGAGGAGGCAGGCCAATCTTTTTGGCGCCAGGCGAAGTGAGAAGAAGGAAGGAAGAAAGAACCAATACACAAGGAAAACGAGTTAGGACAGCAGTTAGTGCAGCGTCATTAACAAAGGGAGCAAAGCCAAGAGAGAGAAAATGGATAATGAAGTCGTTGTAGAAGAATCGCTACCATAGAAGTAGACTACTTTCAGTATGTCGACCAAATCAGTAATCATCTAAACGAATATTCAGTAGTATGGCCGTTTCAAGACACAGCCTTACAGCCTCCCTACAGGGATGTACGATGAGGTGCCACTACCAACAGCCAAGACAGCAACAGCTGAAATCCCTACGGAAAAATATATGCCTTTCGTCAATTCAGCCAAAGGCTCGGCCCGGGAATCATGGAAGACGATATAGGTAGAAACGGTTGATCCCGCAGCAGTCAGAATTGTAATCAGGTCTGTTAGAACGAGGGTCAGTCACAGTGGATGGCATGGCGACACAGAAAGACCTAGATGTGCTCATAAGCTAAGACGATATGGAACATACTAGCTTGGATGCTGTCAGCGCGACAAAACGCAATGCTAGAGTCTTTATTCACGACATACAAAAGAATCATAATGAATACCAGTTGATAAACCACCTCATTCAGCAGGACGAGGAGATGTTTGGTATCGTGGATGAAGTGCAGGCCGCCCGCAGCGTTTGAGTCAGGTTTGAGGAACAGCACAAATAGACAGGACTAAAGAATGTCGACTACTGAATGGCAGTCCGTCGGAGTTTGAGTTGCAAACGAGAAGCAAGGGGCCAATGATTAGGACAACAACTTGATATTGGAAGTACCGTCAGTAATGAGAATTGTCTTGATTGTAAGGAACCGCAGACCAGCGAGAAGTAATGACCGTGATTGGAGAGGCATGCCAAAAGGGATTGTGGAAGATGCTCCGCTTGGCGGTGTCGGAATCTGACATCTCTTGTACGGATCGGCTGAGCTTTTTGCATGAACACGCTCCGCCGCAACGAATTTTTCATTACTATCTATTAATTTTTCAAGGGTTAAGAAGGTGTTGCATGAGGATGTGAATGCAAGAGTGCATGTGAAGAGTGTGCGTGTTGCCAGGAGTGAGGGAGTCCTTATCGATCTTCCCACCCCTGAGGATTGTCAGAAAGTGTGCGAGAGTGGTATGTAAGATATAGAGGGATTGAGTGCGAATGAGCCAAGGGGCCCGAGGCCCAAAATGATTGTGTATGATGCACCGAGCGAACTCGACGACAAGGGTGTTCTGAAGGCCTTGTACCTTCGCAACTCCCGGGACATGTCGACTGAATAGTCCAAGAAACATGTCCGGGTGGCGGCTCGTTTTGCTGCGAAGGGCAAGGACTCGAGCCCCGTCGTCGTCGAGGTGAGTGTGAGAATGAGGGATAGAATGTTGCGATTGGGAAGTGTGTATGTAGCGTGGACGAGTTGTAGAATGAAAAGTGTATGGTGGTGTGAATAGGTGCTACAAGTGTATGAGTTTCACCCACGATGTGAAAGACTGTGTGAACGAGAGAGTGTGCTACCGGTGTGGTAAGACCGGGCACATTGAAGGAAACTGCGGGGAGGCAGCTAGGTGCTTGAACTGCGCTAGGCACGGTCACAAGGACTTGCGCCACTCCGTGGCCTCACCTAGGTGCCCGAAGTATGTATGGAGGACTGAGTGTGCTAGAGGACGTGCGATTGAGGACGGCTGGGTTGAGAGAGAATGGCTGAGATAAATGTAGTGCAGATGAGTTGTAGGAGAGAGGAAGTGAGAGGGAACACGATTCTTGAGCTTGTCGGATGTGATAGAGTGGATGTTCACTTGCTTCCCCCCCCCCCCCCCCCACAATCAAGTGTCCGGATGGGGTGATGGTGTGAGGTCCTGGACCAGCTCTAGTGGTCGGGCGGGTATTGTTGTCACATGTTGCGACATCATCTGCGTGGCCCAGAGTGTTCTGATGTGGAAGGATGGTGTGTGTGTAAGTGTGTGTTATGCTAGAGGTTGTGTTTGGTCGTGTGTGTGTGGTGTCCTTGTACTGTGCTCAGAAGAAGGATATCTCCCTGAGCCTCCAGTACTCGGACCGTGTGTTTGAGAGAGTGGGTGAGTATGGTGTGATTGTGGGTGCGAATGCGAATGCGAGCTCGGGGTTGTGGCATAGCAAGGAGGAGGTGCGGAGTGGAAAGCCGAGGCACGTGAGAGGTAGAGAGATGGAGGAGTGGCTTCTGGAGGATCGATGGGGCACCGATGTTCTCAACTCCCCTAGCTCGCACTACATATATGTGGGAGATATGGTTGTGAGTGAAATCGATGTACCTTGTTAAATATCCGCCAGAAGCGAGAGTGTGGAGTGGAATGGTGGATAGAGGATGGATGGGGAACTAGTGACCACAATGCCATCCGCTTTTGCATCCGCATGGGTATGAGTGAGGTGAGAGAAAAGGTGGATAGACGAATGTGGAGTATGGATGGGGTCGACCGAAACGGGTATGTAGCTCGTCTGGCCGACCTGAGGAATGAATGTAGTACGGATGAGTTCGAACAATTGGATCCGAATGAAATGGTGCGAGTCCTAACAGAGTGAGCGTGGAAGGTGAAGACCAGAAACTGAAGAAGAAAAGCACAAGGGAACGTAAAGAGGTAGTGTGGTGGAATGAAGAGCTGGAGGCGGGTAAGAGACTTGTGAGAAAGAAGAAGAAAAGATGGCAGGAAATCAGGAGGAAGGGAAATTTTAGTGTGGAAGGAAAAGAAAGGGCGAAAGAGCAATACGTGACTTGTGCAAGGGAATACAGAGAGAAGATAGGAAGAGAAAAGAGGAGGAATTGGGGGGAATTTGTGAGAAGAGAGGGGAATAAGGACCCGTGGGGTGCTGTCTATCACATTTGCCTCGGCAAACGCAAGAGGACTGACCTCGCGGGTCTTCAGCTCCCTGGGGATGGCGTGGCGCGCACCTGGGAACAGGGCGCGTCGGCCCTCCTCGGGGAGCTTTTCCACTCTGGGGTCGAACAGAGGGAGGGTGAACATGGAAGCGCGTCTGAGGAAAGGTGTGTGGGTGTAAATGTGAGGGAGTTTAGCAGAGATGAGCTGGAAAAAGCGCTGGGGAAAATGAGGATGGGAAAGGCGCCCGGAATGGATGGAATAACAAATGAAATGATCAAGTGTCTGTGGAAGAGTGTACCTGTGTATGTGATGGGTATCTCCAATGTGTGCTTGAGGCAGGGCTACTTCCCCCAGAGTTGTAGGCCCGTGCTGTCCCACTTTCCAAGGGGATGGGAAAAGATCTAGTGGTGTTGAGATCCTGGCGCCTCATCAGCCTCCTCTCTATCTGGAGAACCTGATGGAGCGCTGCATGAATGATAAAATGCTTGAGGTGATGGATGGGAAGTGGGACGAGTCAGAGCACGGGTGTCGGGAAGGGCAGTCCTGCGAGACTGCGTGGCGTGAAGTGAGGAGTGTGATTGAGAGTGTGAATGAGAAATACTGCCTGTGCACCTTCGTCGACTCCAAGGGAACCTTCGATTGTGTAACGAGTGCGAGTATCGATGCACGAAGGAGAATTAAAACGTAACAATTGCTTTCGATGGGCCATGATATTGAAGGAAATGAAGGTGTACGGTGTGGGTGAGCATGAACTGCGTGTAGACGCAAAGTTACTGGAGTGGTAGGAGAGCGTGTATGATAGAAGGTGCAGATGAAGTGTGAAAGGAGCTTGAGGCAGGGGCTGTGCAGAAGTCCATTCCTGGACCCAATGCGTGGAACCTAGCAACGAACAAGCTCCTTGTGAATCTGAGAGAATTAGAGGATGAGGGTGTGAAGGCTGTTGCTCACGCTGACGATATTAACCTAGGGTCGGGAATCGGGGGTGGAACACCAATCATTAGCCTATCAATTTTTCATAAATTCACTCTCTCCCGGTTGACCCATGGGGAGGTCTGTAACCATACTCCCGATATTGAACTCAAACTTGACGTGCCAACTAAACATAATGTTGAATGCGGAGCTGGTACACGAGAAGTTAATGAGGAATTCCTGATTGAATTAGTTGGATTTATAGAAGAATTATAAGAAAAATTTCAAATGCGCTTCCTGAAGGACTCCAGGTGACTCAAGGTTGCGGCAAACCAAGATGTTTGCGCCCCTAGAAGGAGAGCCTGTGCATTAGAGTTCCTGTGGTGATGGTCAACTTGAGAAGGGTATTTTTTCTGGCATAAAAAAAACCAACAGCTAAGAGCTCAAGAACTGGCGTTATTTTTGCAAAGTCCATGATTGGGATAAAAGATAAGTTCGGCCGTTCCTCAACATAAGGCACAATAGTGAACATGACATCCGAAGTATTGACGAGAGGAAAAATGTTGTCAAGTTCCTGTCCAGAGAAATATCGTGGATGATGTTACATTCAGTGTATGCTTGTTTTGATATCTCATTCAACAGTGAGTTGAAAAAAGGGCCCTACACTTCGAAGGATGACAAGATAATTCTATGAAGAACGAAAAAATCCAATGCGATCTCCGGAAGAAAACGCTCTTGCCGAATTGACTAGCGTCTTAAGAAGAACAAGACGTCCAATTCATGACCATCTCCAAAAACTTGAGAAGAAACAAAATGTATTATTTTCCTCAATCAGAGTTGATACCGAGGAAACGTGGAACCATTCTACTTCAAGCACAGAAAAAATTCTTGATGGAACTATTCGTAAAGTAGGCATGCTGTTGCATGCGGAAAGTAGGGCCAAAGGCCAATAATATTATCAATAGAGACTAGGGACACACCATTCATAAATCCAATGCTGAAATCTCCTGGGTTGTTCTGACCATGTCAACACCAGGAATAGGGAACACACTGGCTGGTTCGGTAAATCTGGATCACAAGCAATCACAATGCGATTGAATGCAATGAACTTGAAAGCAATTTCGTCACTGTGGGATTGGCAGCATAACAACGATATTGATTATGATGGTGATATAGTCGAGGATGTCTCTTTGCAGCACCTAAACGTGATGACCGCACGGGGCATTTTAGGCACTTGAATGGAAAGCCGAAATGATATAGACGGGATGCAGTTAACACGGACCCTACCACGTAAGTACGTATGTCCGCATGTCAGCAGTAATCTAATTTGTAGGTCCCGTCTCTTGGATAAACTTCGTGCACCCCGTATTCAAGAATATAGCTTTGAGCCAAAGTTCCTCCGTGCATGTATGATATTCCAAATGGTTTAGTACGTTTTCGCTGGACGGGGGTCGGCAGGCGAAGTGGCGCATTGAGGTACCTCTTGAAAGGAGCAGTTGTACGGCTCTCTTGTGGGTTTATGTGATGCACGTCGCCACCTGGCGGACAACGTGGTACATGTTGCGGGGATTCCCCCAATTCACTTGTACTACACGGCATACTATACCGGCTTGCCGGGATTTGGGTCGCGGTGGCGCGTGAACTAGTTAGGTATTGCTCGTTGCAAGTGATGCTTTTCCATTGGAAGTATGACTACTACGAAGCTCGTAAGCAGAATCTACTTCCTGATTTGATCTCATGACCATCTAAATACCACGTGTATATTGCGGCAACCACATATACGTAATGAAAATATAATGCCTTGACCATAATGAATTCAATGATCCGTTTCTAGTTTGTCGTGAGAAACTCGCATTTTATTTGTACACTCTCACTTTTGGTTCTCATCCGTGTATCCAGATAGAATTTACATCAAATGATAAAAGGGTTCATCGCCTTATCTCATCTACTTTGGTGTAATTTCCAAGGGTACGCACAACGGATCACGTTAAACAACAGTATAGCAAATACCGGTCATATTAACACAAAAGGAATAAAATATCTGGATCGAGTGATTTTTTTTCATAGAAACCCAAGTACGACGAGATGACCCAGGGAATAGAAATACCAGGCCTTGAACGTCGGGCCTATAACCTGATTATCGTTGATGAGGAAGAGGACGATTCAGCTTGGAAATTGCGGATGGAGCTACGAGCTTTCTCTCTTTTGCAAGCAACATTTGAACATCTGGCCTGTGCCCAAGGTGAGCTTATCTCGCGATTCAGAAGCAAAGTTTTTGGAAAAGAAAGTTATTCTCTGATGACGAAATTCACGACTGCTAATGCAATCACGGGTTACGCAAGTCGTATTTCAGCCTCGTCGGCCGCCACAGCCGCAGTGCGGACCTGCGAAACCGCTTATATACGAGGCGCAAGTAAATGGGACGGGGCTCACAGTGTACGCAATGGTCGAGGTGGCTCCGCAACCAGGAAAGAGAAGAGCGGCCGGTCGTTACGAGCGCCGAGATACAAAATCGCTTCCGCGTCCGCGAGGGCGGCCGGTCCGAATATCGAGCGATGCTGCGAAACACGGCTCGCCGTTTATTGCGCGTCCCTCTGCATTTTGCATGCAGCTATAAGTCGCGAGCATCGAGTAGCCGTACGTGCTCGAGATCAGAAAGCGGGAAACGTGCGCGGATGTCGCGGCGCGAGCCGAGCTTGCAAACGCGAGGTCGGTGGGCGCGGGACTCGCGGAAGAGAGGCCGACACGCTCGTGGCGAGAAAAGATGCCCGAGAGATGCGAGCCGAGCTTGAGCTGCTGCGTCGCGTGGCAGGTTCCTCGAGTGCCGGATATACCCACACTTGGCGAGTCTCGCCGCCCGCTACGCCCTTTTTGGGCCACGAAGCTCTTGGAAGGTACGCACGGGCTGAATTCGCGCGGCGAGACGCGGCAATCTCTGTCGCGACACAAATTGTAGACTCCGAGCGTGCGCGCGGCTACGCGAGCTTTGGACGAGCCCTCTGGCTTGGGGAGCTCTTCCGCGCTCCGCAGCTTGCAAGCACTCACCCGCCCACGCCACTCGTCCGTTTTTGTTTGTTTTGATACCACCCCGGTGCCGAAAAAGCCTCGCTTCGCTGATTTCCTCAAGAATCGATCGTTCTCTTAACTGCTAGGTGTCGAAGTTTACTCACTTGCATCGCTTTTGTTACTTCATCGAGGATAGCGAGAGTGGTCGGTGACTGTCAATTAGGGCTAACTCATACCAGGATTTTCAGGCACGACACCCAATCCCACTACCGAGATCTCAGGAATTCATTCGTGCGGAATAATGAATGTTTCATAATTAAGCAAGAAACAGGAGGCACCAACAACTGCTCTGCGTGTTTTTAGAGATATTCATAGTGGCCCTATCAAAACTCGGCTCAATCAGCTCACCGCTACATTCCCATTTTTGTAACATGAGTAGATCTGCGGTGATGGTTCGTGGCTTACACAACTTTGAAAGGATTGAATTATTTCTCGGAATGAGAGTGGTATATTTGCGTGAACCAAAACTCACATCAATCCCATTCAACACGATGGTATGTGAAAGCTTTACCTTGCCGAATTTTATCATGAATTTACTGGAGATAAGCGGCCCGTAGCATAAAATCAGACAATATTCTAAAAGAGTTGCTCAAATCCAACTTGCGTGTACGTAAAATTCAGTACTGACAAGAGTATTAGTATCATCCATAACGAACCCTTGGAGTGATTTAATGAATGGATTCATTGTTTATTGACCAAATTACTCCAAAAATTTTGCATGGACCACACTGAAATTGTGCAGAGTGACTCATTCCATCAATACATAGATCAAACTGGAGGTACTTTCTTGAAATATTGCGAAATCTCGTTGTGAATAAAATCACGTATAGCTTTATTTCAACGCAATTCATCTTCAATCAAACAAATGAATACCATTCTCAAACCAAAATGAGATGACGAATCAATAAATCTGAACCCATACATCGATACAGGGAATGAATTCACTTTCTCCAACGTCAGAAGTGACAAGAGCTTCTGTTGTCCATGCAGGATGGATGATTCATCTCTTGATTGGAAGAACTTTTCTCGCTATGCATGTCAGAATCGATTGTGGAATCAATTTTAATCGAATTTTTGAGATTGACTACTGGCAGAGCTATATGGAACGAGATGTCACCCACTCCTTGAAAAGTGATTTCAGCTTCCTTCTCACCGCTTTCGCGCAACTGCGCCCATGAAATTGAAATAAAATCGATGACGGATCTGATAATCGATACGAGGTAGAACAGTTTCCTCACTGGCCTAGTCACGTATCTTAGGAAATAATAATTCTACAGTTTTTCAAAGTTTATCCATAGTTAAAAACTCAAAAAGAACTGTTTTTTCAAGATTTCGTGCATTTTCTCTCGACACGAGTATTGTTTAGGCTCTCAAATAAATTTTACATAATACAATCGTTACAACAAGAACCAAACTCGCATCTTCAACAATGTGGAATAATAGAGATGGCTTATCAGCACCGAAGGGATTGGAAATATATAAGAGTTCGACTCTATATACAGCATCGTTTTTGAGTGACATCGTCGTGTTCATTTTGCTACTTGGCGATCCTAACTCTGGAGTTTCAGCGGATTTACCGACATCTATCTTCTTCTATAGTATACAAAAATTACAGCGCCCTGTAAACTCTGAGCATACTGATATCGGCTCTCGGTGTTCATCATGTTACCTTGAACATCACCACAAATGATCTCTAGTACACAAATCCATTCATCTTATAGAACGAATGCATCTCCAATAACAAGATGCACATTCACTCGCCCCTCTTCTGATTTTGCGCATACAGAAGGCAGAGGATATCCTTGCAAGTCCGAAATCTCTACAGCTAATTTAATGATGTATGGGGACTATTTTTGAAAAGTCTTGCAGAAGCTTTGATTGCAGAATATGAGTTCACATAACTGGAATCACTATAGGGAGTAGATCTGAATCTGCAAGATTATATTCATCTGTTTACAAAAATTTGATTTCTGAAGCCACAAGTTCATAAAACTACGACTCATGTTTGCGTCTCTCCGATCTTACGAAACCAAAATTAACTACATAAAAAGTGCCATGACTTCAGAGTAACCCCAAAAATCTTCGAGTTTCGCGCTGGAGAAACATTTGAGCTAGACCGATATGTTGCTCATGAAATTTCGTGTTTAGGGTGCTTCACGCGGTAAGAGAGAGAAAGATAGCTGAGTGTAATAGAGAGACAGATGCCAAGGATCATTTTTGAAATTGAATATCTTTTGAGTGAAACCACCAATCCTGATGAAACTTGACATGAACGCTCTCAAGACCCTAAACTTCAGGAATAATTCATCTTTCAAATTTTTGGTCGGTTTATTTATTGATGTGATCATTGTAAAATAAGATATCTCCAAAACCAGATTGACGGTCTTCGCGCAATTTCACAGGAATTCTCCTCTCATGATGAGCTATCAGTACGAACTTTTTCGGATGCTTCTATTGTTCTGGTTTGTGATATTTAAGGCACAGGCTGAAATCCCTACCTTTCTCGTGTAAATTGTCAAAACTTGGAGGATTAATATCTCGGAATTCAGGTTCAAGACCCTCCTGAAATTTTCATATGTTCTTCAAACCCATGAAATCTTCCAGTATGCAAAATTTCAGCGATTCCTATTGTTTGGAATAATACCGCCTAAACCACCTTATGAGAATCAAATGTTCGTTTGTCTATCTCGGACGATGCACTATTGATTTGGATACACTTCACAACAGTTATGGGACCTTTTCAATGCACCCATAAGAACTTTTCACTTGACTCATCACAATATATTAATAACTGCGCTTGTCCTTATACAGTACGGGACACAACCGAGTCATACGAATCCATATTACAAATCGAAGACTATTCGTTGAACTTTGTTCATACATCTCTTGCATGATCTGGATCATGCGCAGACCAGAGAATTCCGTGTCGCTACAGCAATGCCGCATACAGTATTCATTTTGTCTATTATTCGAAAGGAAGGCCCGCAGCTGAGGTATGCGCATTACAAGAGGCGCATCAGATTCTACATCTACACGAAACAAAACAACAAAATGACTTTTACCAGCATAATTGGTATCTGCGATATGTCCTGGCCTTTGAGCTCTCGTATGACTGCCCAGATTGGCCGCAGCTCCTCGAAGCTCTGGCGCGACGACACCGAGTAAACCAGGATGAAGGCGTGACCCTTGCTTATCGATAACCTCTGCATTGCGGGAAACTGATGGGACCCCGTTGTATCCGTAATTTGAAGTGTGCAAATATTTTTGTTGCAGCTTATCACCTGGGAATCATTACGAGAACAAACTTACTAGCCTGCGTCTCATCTACTATTCTATTCCTCAACTCTTATCGTTTCCATCCGGACACTGATTGATTAACGCAGGGACAAAATACATGTTTACTTCCCATCTCAAGAAATTCTCAGCCATTGCGGTAATTATTATTGGCTAAAACAGGTCAAGTACAACCTTATCATTTCATCAGGTCCACGAATAGTAATGCAGATCATGCATAAAGGAAAAATCGCCACCGCGGCATTGGCTCAATGTGTCAATATAACTGTAACATACAGAATATAGCACCGATCAATTCTTGCAGAATATAGTATTTGTGAGTTATGGAAAAACTGATCATAAATTATTCAATTGTCAAAGAAGCTGCTGAACATTCTTTGAGAGGATTGAACCTGAGCTAAGTAACCTGGTGAAAATACTGAGTAAATTATTGCTTTATTGTTAAAATCAGAGCGATGTTACATCTCGAGCGCTCTCACAAATGTTGATGAGTGAATGCAGCCAAAAAACTGACACAGACACTCATGTAAAGGAATCTGAAGTATCTGCACAAGTCTCATCACAAACACAGCAACGGATCCCACCAGCCCCCCATTGATCATCATTATGGGTTTCTTGATACAGCCAATTTGTGAAAAATATCATCTCTTCATCATCGAGTCTCGAGGTTGCAAGCATGAATTTCATTCTTTCTCAGATGGATTCCACTACCGTGAGTTCGATGTAGTATTCTCATTTTAGACTGTAGTAATTTTTCGAACAAATCCATGACCAATAGGTAGTCTCTGTCGTATAAGAAACGTGATTCTTTGTGTTTTCAAAATCTTCCAAAAAACCGTTTGGAAACTTATGAACCAGTTCATCGCTTTCGGTCATTTATTGCCCTAGTTCGGATGAACGTGAAATATTTGTAATAATAAAATCTCAAAAAACATGATTTGCAATCAGGTCTTGATGAATACTCAATCTAATAAATTCATTGGTAAATGATGATGAAGATTGAGTTTCACGAAAACTGTGAGCCTCTACTTGTTTTGTGAAAAATTCACTGGAAAGCTCAGCAAGTTTGTATTTGAGAATTTGTTCTCTCGTTCAGTAAATATATAATATCCTTGAAAAATAATATTAAGGGCGATCGTACTTGCTTTGATCACTCGTTAATTCCACCTTTATAAATAAAACTAAAAAGAAACGGATCCATAGAAAAATTAAGAATTTTCTCATTTCTCAGAAATGTTTAAAATATTCCCGATACCGTAAACTGGGAATACTTTGGTACGTTTTTCACGTTTTTCATCTCATTTGGCTTGTACTCTTTATATTTTATGATGATTCTCATACTTATTTGTAGTCAATCAAAAGCTTACGACCTCAGCTATCAATTGACGGGTAGTAGGCCCCAATTGGATATTTCTGGCTAGAGTTACAAGCGATTGACATAGTGTACCAAAGTTGGAACGAAGTGGGTTGACTTTAGTACACTTATCGTAATTTTGCATCTTCAGCTGCTACATAAGAACTCCATGCGCTTAAATCGATATTTCAAAGGAACTATCTGAAAGCTTCTTAGCTTTTCATCAATCCAATGGAAAAGTCCATTTGGGCAATTCTGACTTAAACAATCATTCTTTGAGTGAAGTGACTTCCGACAGGCCTCAGCACCCAGTTGTTTGGAGCATACTTTTCGACTTGAAAATCGGCTATTCGAGGAACTGAAGTTTCAAAAAACCAAATAGCTGCTAGGAATGCCTACGGTATTAGAAAACATTGTTCACGTGTATACTGGACGACGAAAATTGGTTTTAGAGTCATAGAATCATTTGCCTTCCGAATCGCAAGCTTGCAAACCTTTTTCCGGCAGTGTACCAAAGTTACCCACGCCTTACCAAAGTAGACCCAGTTGACGGTACCTCAAAAACTGTATTCAACACTCTTTGAGGAGAGGATTGGGCCTATTGCATTACCTAGGGCTTTTTGAAGCTCATTTTACAATTCCTTCATTAGGAAGCGAAATACCGGCATTACATACATCGATTTTTCTCGAATTTTTTGTCTTGCCTCTACAATAGGAATTCAATAAAAGCTCGAGGATCGATTATTTGAACAATTTCCGAGATTTCGACGGGTTCTTAGACGAATGAAGTGAATTCCTAGGGTTCAAAGGCCCACAAGCGGGAGGGCGATTCACTGCTTTGCAGATCCAGACGTTGAAATGAAGGCAGAAAATTCAAATATTTCATAGATTGATAGGAGCCCTCGTGTAGTTATTCCACTATTATTGAAAGATAGACCGATTACGTGAATTTGTTCCATTTTGTAAATCATGGGATTTCACTTTGATTGCTGTCATTTATTACTGAAAAAATTCATCAGCGTTCTCGTGGACGTGCCGAGACTCTTTTGATTCAATCTGAAAAAGAATACAATGTGTACCAAACGAACTTAAACTGAACGTTCATTAGTCTTATTAGAAAGAAGACATCTCATTTTTGAAGCTCTTTCATAGAGACGATATTTTTCACAGCTGACAGAAAGTGATCCTGGAAAAATACAAGCTCAATAACTTGAACTCTGTACGAATCAGCACATTTATCTAGTCTCAATTCATTACGATTTACAAATAATTTTAGTCATGCAATGATAAACTGTGCATTAACTCACATCGACCTCATAAAAATGATGTTGACAAGGAGGATTGATCAGGCTGCATGCAAATTTAGAGGCTAGAGCAATCAAGAGAGCTATGACGCTAGTAAAGGATGGGAGGAAGCAAGGGTAATGAGAATCGCTCATTCCGCGCCTTACTCGCGGCAGCCTGCCTATAGGCATGGGTATACCGGGGCTCTGTCGGGATATGGCTGATGGTAATTAATCGTTGCAGGTGCCCTGGCGTTGTTTGTCAGCGCTAATTTTCTCACCACCTTCGCCAGACTCGTCATCCGAAAGTGCTCGAATTCACGCAATGAGGGCACGTGTATTCCAAAAATGGCCAGACGAGTTGCTCATGACTTTTGTCTTCGGGAGGAGGAACAGGGCAAGAGAAGTTGACACAATTCATGCAAGCATCTACTCGAGGAAACAATCACATTCTAGCAAGCGCAGAGCAAGAGCGCAGTGCAGCCGGCGTGGGCTCGAGTGTCGTGACCCGAGGCCAAATGTGACGATGCAAGTCTCTTGAAAGCCCGCATCAATCTCGCTATTATAACCAAGTAGCACGAATTTCCAGAAGTATGACTCATTTTCAATTGTCTCGTCCGAGGTATCCAAGTTTTTATTGGGTCGAGTGGATCAGAGGTTGTATCGATTCGAGGCTACAATAGTACGGAATCATTTCGATAACACCGGGGACTCCTTTCAATTGCCTCTTCTCTGTTCCAGAGAAGGATTGAAAAGGGCATCCCTCTGACTTTGGCTGCGAAGGAGAGTGAAAAAATTGGCCAAAAGCTTCAAATGCATTAGAATCCGGAATGGGAATCGAGAGACAAATCACACTGTTCCGAGAACTATTGGGCAACCACGCGAGTGAGCGTATAATAGCGGTGTCATCACAGTCTGCAAACTTTAGACGCCGTTCTGTCTCAGTAATTCCTCGAGTGGAAGGATTTTTTGAGAGAGATACAAATAAAAAGGACCCTCGATGACGGCTCGTCGGTTGAAATTGGTTGAAGATCCGGAGTCTATTTGGATCAAAAGTAATGAAATGGGCAATTGATTCACGAAGGAAATCAGTCTGCAATGTATCTGATTTATGTGATCCTCAATTCAAATGTTAGTGCTGAACGAGCTGCAGTATTCAAATGACTCACAATTTATTTATTCATGATGCTAGTATTTGATCTTCCTATCCCACTAATACAACTCTCGGGGGATTTTGAATTGCGTCGTTCAGTGCACTGACTACCACACTGAAAGTTGATAAGATTGCAAATCCCACACAAATGAAAATTGGAATTTTGGAGGCTGCAAGTAGATGGTAAGGCCTAGTTTTGTGTTTTAACTGCGCAAATATTCAATCATTAATTATTTTATGGGGATACAATTATCCTGATATTTGATTTGCGCACTGAGTTATTGGAATCGAGAGTTATCTACGCGCAGGCGCTCTCTATTCAACGAAGGGGCTCCGGAAAAATTGCACTCAGCACAAGGCATACATAAATTTTTTACTTGGAATGTAAAACATGTAGTTCCCTTATTTCAAATGAAGGACAGTTTGTCTGTAGAATGGAGTCCTGTAGAATACGAATTGTATCGATCGATGGAAGGAATGCAACAGTGTAAAAACCAATCGAGAACTCTGTAGTGATTCATCGGGTTCTGTTTCAATGTTGTGCAGTCTAGTTCACAGGCACTTCTTGTTTTCTCAATCATATCTCCGGTTTGCAGCTCATGAATTGACAATCATATCATTACTTGAGATCCATATCGTTCGCTTATCTCGATCTTGCTGTCCCCACGCCATGAATTGTCAGAACATCGTATGCCGTGTTCGAGAACGAGCGGTACTTTCATACCACAAATTCAAAATCACGAGGATCAGACATTTATACTGACTAGTAGATCGCAATCGATCGGCTCTATCGCAGATTTCAGTTGAAGTGACCTTTGGATTTGCTTTTATCTAAGGAACTTGCTTC